>CABFOQ010003163.1:0-16867 GCA_900660455.1 Gephyroberyx darwinii | reverse complement strand
AACTCTCTACAGTTATGATGACATTGTGACGGCCAGGATCGAGGGCAGTTCAGGTTCGGTGTGGAGGATCAGCCCCCCCAGCCGACAGGAAGTCATCAAAGAACTATTGGGAAGTCCCGTTGACTTGACACTACGCCTGGCTTGGAACTTCCAGAGGTAACAGCTATTACAGCCTTTGCACGTCTTTATTTCAAGATTACTTTAGATAATGGTGACAGGTTACATTTATCTCCAGACTAACCAGATTTTTATGAACTGACAACATTTACAGTCTTGATCTTTAGTATAAGGGTTAACCTTAACCCTGCATGTTAGGGTTAGGGTTAGTAGAAGCACCTTGAATATATAGCATTACTTGGAAGATTTTGACCATGAAATATCTGCGGGTGGTTGAACGGGTTGTTGATCAATACCAAAGATCGCCTGTTGCTGAGATTTCTAGCCTGCACAGTTTTTGAACAATTCTATATGCATACGCCTCGCTGTTTCCCAAATTCTGTCACTGCTCAACGATGTTTGTTTTATTGTATTCTCAAGTCAAAAAAGCAAACGACAAAGCACTATTATTATCCCAGTATTTTGCATCATGACATATTACCTCTTCATTCGATGTTTCTCTTGGATCTCTTCTCTAATTAGCTAGCTTACTCATCTCTTATTGTGAAAATGTAACTTTATTATTTGTGTCAACACAGGCCACCATGAGCTGTGCTAAAGACCTGTCAATATTGTTGCAATTCCTACTGGTAGATGTCAGTAAAAGTCCTAAATTATTTAACAGTTAAATAAATCTTCCACTCTACCTCCAGTTTCTATATGCTAGCTAAGGCTAGCAAGCTCTGCTAACAAAGCATTTGATAAAAGACTACTAACTGACAGGGATAAGACCATCTCTTGCTCCCTCTCTCTCTCTGTCTCTATCCCTCTCTCACTCTCTCGCTCTCTCTGTATTTTACTCGAACAGGGACTTGGGTAAAGGAGGGACTGTGGAACACACCTTTGACAAACATTCTATAGATCTGGAACCTGGGAACCCAGTCAGAGCAGACCTGGCCTCACTACTGGTCGGCAATCGCACTGAGCCTGTGTAGGTTCATACACTGCAAGGAGTGTGTGTGTGTGTGTGTGTGTGTGTGTGTGTGTGTGTGTGTTTGTGAGTGTGCGCGTGCGTGCATGCACGCGTTCTTATCTTATCTTAGTTTCATTAATTGTGTATAGGTGCTGTATCTTATGGATGATGTATTGTCTTCATCCCCAGGCGTGTTCCTCATATGTTTCCGAATTACATCCGGGCCCCTAATGGAGCTGAGGCCAAACCAGTCAGCCAACTATATAAAGGTTAGAACTTGCTGAGTCATAATTCAATGAATATACAGCAACACTTGAGGTGGTCCTAATTACTAGACATCATACTATAAGTGCATTATGAGGACATTATGAGTGCATGGTAACTATTGTAAACAGAACATGATATAATAAACACAATGTGCGGAGGCAACTGTACAGTTAATGGCATGATATTAAATTGAAGCCAGCAATTATTACATTAATAATGTGTGTCAGTTATTTCAGCTGATGGTGTCATTACACTCACTGATAATGTAACAACAGTTAGAAATCTTCAGATTCATGTTGATTTTCTAATTTTTTTCTAATGTTTCACTAGTACTTTGTCTCATTAGCTGGGTTTCCTTCCAAGCACCTTTTATCAAATTAGAAAGGCTGAATGGAAATCACAAAATTTCAGAAAATGTTCTCAATATTGTAAAAAATATTTTACACTCGTCTGAAGCTGAGATTTATTTATTTTTTCAATAAAGAAATAATGCGAAAAATATAAATTGTGATGGAAAAATAAATATAATAAAATAAATAAATAAATAGTGATCTAGGCTTGGTAGGATTGATCCAATTCATTTTTATTGTTTAAAAGTGGATTTAGAGTTTCTGAAATGTTAATGTAAATGTAAATTATCTGTCTGACCTCAGAGATGTCATACCTGATGTCACTCTCATAACATACAAGGCTCCCATCATGGTTTTGTATGACCATTAGTTGTTGCATTATTAGTGATATTGGATTGCATTTCTTTGTTTTCATCTTCAGATGAAAGCATGTAAATTGATTACATTAGCTAACACTAAAGATAACTTGCAAAATACTAATCAATTCTTGAAAGACTTTCCATTTTTCTGTGTTTTTTGATGTTCATGTTGATGTTTGAAGATGATTTTTTTTTTTTACTTCAACCCAGCTGATGGAAATGCACCTATTTCATATTTTGATTTTTTTGTGACATTTCAAAAGTTTGCTCAAAATTGTCTTGACACTATACTGTATAATATGTCACATTATCCAGAAAAAATAGTTTGAAAATGCTATTACAGCTAGCAGCTATTACATTATCGGTTGCTACAATCCATCTCAAGTGCCTTGCTGAATCAGTGACAAGCTATTACTGCTAATTCACAACCTGATTGACTGCTTTAATACTGCTCATGGGTTGTCTCCCAGGTAACGAAGATGGGTACCAGGATGTGACGTTGTCACTGATGAGTGACAGGTCATTGAACGGCAGTGGGAACCAGGAGTGGTGGGACATCGCCATAGCAGACTGCCTTCCCTCATTAGGGAGCTGTGGGGTTTTACCCATGGTCATATTTAATGACAAAGTCAGTCCACCTAGCCTGGGGTTCCTGGCTGGATATGGGTGAGAAACGCACAAACACATACACATGTGCAAAATCAAAGTATACGATGGGTGGACAAAATAACAGACAAACTCAACAAACTATATAAGTACCTTGTAAGGAGTAGGGGTCCAGTTTTTGTGCTCCTTACACCTGATTATGCATCTTGCTGCACTAGCCTTGAATACAAATGGTTTACAAATGTCAGCCTTGTCATTAAAGGGGACATATTATGGAAAACGGCTTATTCCTGGCCCTTATACATGTTCCACATGTTACCATTGACCTTAGTAGCCAAGAAAATGTGAAATCTGGAAGTCCCCCCTCCCCTTTTTCTGTATTTTCCTTTTTCAAAAAACGGTCCCAAAAACAGGCCGTTTTGAAAAGTAGCCCCTTCGTCATAAGGGGCGCTATTAGCATAATCCAACCCCTCTCAGAGCATGCCCACCCCCAGGTGAACAACCACTCCCATTTACCTAGTCTCAAAATGCAGCTCCTGGCACCGCCGCAAGCCATTGCTTATGGTGCCTTCCGTTGCACTTCGAAGACGATAATTCCGAGTCTGTATTCCCAATTTCTAATCTAAATGTGTTCCAGTGCATCTGCTCGGGAAAACATGGACACCCGCAGCGAACTCATGTTTGTATGACAAGTCTCAGAATGTTACAAGCAACTGAAGAGGACCTACATCAACTACTATAGCGGCATTAGTGAAGAGAATCGGCACATATCACTGAACGTGAACATTAGTAGTCTAGTACCGCACGCTAGTAAAGACTTGAGCTAAAATCAACCAAATTACGTTACAAATATAAACTACAAAGTTGGATCTTGCCCGAGTTTCCAACTTGAATGACTGTTCCACAACGCCTTTCTGTGTCGGGGTTCCTTTTTTCCGAGTACAATGGAATGCACCATTACTTTGCGAACAGTGGAGCTACAACCACAACATGTCTACGGCAAGATCCCAACACAGTTGTTCTGTTGTAGGATGCAGGCAGCAACATTGATCCCCGCAGTCTCCCAACACGCGAAATGCAAGGACAGAGTGCATTAAATTAATTTTTAACGGCAATGTCCCGGCTACAGGTAGCTCATTTTTGTAGCCTATGTGTCTGATTATCACTTAACGTCCAACTGCTTCAACAACAAGGGCCAGTTCACAGCAGGATTAGCATCTAAATTGAAGTTAAAGATGGAGCAATTCATACTGTACGTGACCCATCTACAAACTTGGAATCTGTAAGTGTCACCATGTTTTGATTTCATTTGCAAGTTAGTCTAGTTAGTATATTCGACTGCTCGTTAGCTAACGAGCTAGCGGGGCTAGCCACGAGCTTGTTGGGTGTGGAAGAAGTATGAAAACTAAAGCTGGAGTCAGGACACATCTTTTAAAGTTATTTGTTGGAGTCAGGGCTCATATTAAAGTTATTTGTTGGGATCAGTCTCTGTTTTATAAGTCTGTCCAAGTGTCCGGCTCAGTAAACTTTAGCCACCATTAGTACAATGGCTTTTGGCTCAACAAAATTGTCAACCTAGCTTGTCTGCAAGTTGTATTCAATAAGCTTATAGACATGAGCCATAAAAAGACCAGCTACAGTAGAGAGCTTCGCTCACACACCCACATACAACCAACACAACTCACGAAAGTACAATATTACACAGAACTGTGTAAGTGAACCGCCTCAACTGCCTCTTCCCATTCTGGGTCAGACTCCGGCTCAAACATGTATGGTCTCAGTGTTGGTTCTATAGTGGCCGCCATGGTTTGGTAAATTACAGCATCAAGCTTATTTGTTTACCTTGAGCAGCATGGGCACTCTGCTCTCCGCCTCCGCCAGGCGATTGGCCACCTCATGCCGTATACAGACTTCACAAACGTCTTGTAAAGACCCCCAGGAACAGTTTTAAATAGCCCGAAATGAGTAAAATTCCCCCCCTTTAATATCAGCTTTGTGAAGCTCACAATGTACAGTTTTTGTTGAGGCTCTGTCACAGAGGGGTTTTTTTGTTTGTTTGTTTTTTGAGACTGTAGTTTTGTGGTCTTTAGCAACTATCCTGTTGAGTATCCATCCGGCCCTGTCGGTGAGATTTGACACCACTGTTCCTCTTTCCCGATGCAGTTTTGTGTTTGGCATATGTTGTCATTATATCCAGACTGTTCTCCTTAATACATAATGCTACGTTTTTTTGTGACTGATGCACCGACAAACACTGACTATTTGGCCTCCTTGATTGTTTGATCTCTTTTGAAAGTGATATATACTGCGAATTGACTTAATATGACATACGTGCCTTTGGAACTGTGATCTGTCAAAGTTTTTATGTGGTGTTTCTGTTTTTTTGTCCAACCCATTGTTCATAAACATTCACACATAATTTTCAAATAATTTGGTTCCACCAGTTTAATTATTGAGTACGCAAGATTCAACCAATGTGAGATATGTTTGGGCATTCAGGGTTCCAGATAGCACTGACTATTTTGTTCTATTCTATTCTATATCAAACCTCTTCTCCCAGGATCATGGGTCTTTATGTGTCAGTGGTTTTAGTGATTGGTAAGTTTGTCCGAGGGTTCTTCAGCGAAATCTCCCACTCCATTATGTTTGAGGAATTGCCCTGTGTGGACCGCATCCTCAAGCTCTGCACCGACATTTTCCTGGTTAGTATTTATGCACATAAACACACACATACATACATACTTATGTGTACACCTACACCTGCACACATTCACATGTGTACATACTTTATGCTGTACATGAATTCCATGATGACATTAACCTAGAGAACCAAACAAACTTTACCTTGCATATAGTTTTGATAAATGATGTAACAGTTCTTGGTAGTGGACTCTTGGACCCCGCTGTATACTATTAAAACCTACACTATTGAAACACTCTCAAAGGCAGTACTGAACTATTACTGAAATAGCTACTGTTTCAACTGAAATGCTCTCATATACACTACTAAAATGTTCTCACAGACCTGTAGTTTTTCACTTTTGTGTGTAAAAGCATCTTGATAGTTTTGTGGATTTGTGTGTGTGAGTGTAAATGATCAAAATGCTACTCTACAAGCATCCTGGGTACTTTAAATTTCAAAATATGCAATTTATTTGTAGTTGAGGGATAAGAAAATTATAACCAATGTTCTAGATCATAACAAGGAGGTATGAGTTACAACAACACGTTCACTGAGGGACTTACAGTATTACCATCCTCAAAGCCCTCTATGTCTGTATCTTTAATACCAAATGAAGCATATTGGCCAAACATCAGTGCATTTGCATCATTGTATGTATCAGCCCAAAAACCCCAAAATACAAAAATAGCCTATTTTTTCTCAGAAATGTGGGAAGGCATGAAGCCATAGTGTCCCATGTAATCCATCTGTTCCATGTAATTATGTGAGTAAATTGGCACATGGAAACTTTCCTGAGGGTTTAGCAAACTCAGTGAACCATTCTTGAGTGTATTTGAAAATCTATTAGAAGCAATCTGAGGTTTTTTCAAGCCAGGTGTTCACACATGCAGACGTTTCTAAGGAGATATCTATCAAAGTGGACATTGAACAAAGTTGAATGCATGTCAAGCATAGTGCAGATTCTCCAGGTAGGTGTTGCAGGTACTGGTTCTCGAGGATAATGCTGGAAATTCAACTTCATAGTACTCATGTACAGAGACAAACACTCACACACACATACAGTATACACACAATGCACACAAATACTCATACCCTACAAATAAGTGCTATTGAAACTACATGTGCATTTGTTTCAGGTGCGTGAGACAGGAGAGCTGGAGTTGGAGGAGGAACTTTACTCCAAACTGATCTTCCTCTACCGATCCCCAGAGACCATGATCAAATGGACCAGGGACATCCACAACCGAGACAGACACTGACTCATTGGTTGATCTTATTTAGGAGTCTTAATAGAATACATTTATAACAGAAACACATTGCAAAAAAATCCAGGGAATAGCTCTTGGAAGGATTATTGTAATCTCACTCATTTCTAGAGTGAACACTCAATGACAGCCAAAGAGAAACATAGACATGGAAGGGGATGTATACAGACACTACTTGCCTGAGCACCTTTATCCAAACCACCTTACTACAACAGACTATGTAGTACTATCCATGCCTGGATTTTTTACTATGGGTCGCATTCATAGCAGGTGTTACAGCCATGCTTCATCCACTAGGCTCCTCGGGATTCAACCAAAGGCACTTCAATGGAAGGAGTTATTTAGCAGGATAAAACACAATGCCCCTGGAAGGGAAAAGTAACAAACATAGCATTCAGGGTCAACTTCATCACAGATTAAGTTAATAATTTTGGGTCACCACACACTCCTGGACAAAGATTTCATTTGGATGCGTCAAGTCAAAAGTACCATAACAATGCAGAAAACCATCTACCATGGAGTCGCCTATGGCACTATACAAACTGTTTTCGGAGAGCTGAACCATGGTAAAACACGGTGTGTTAAAGTGCTGGTCCTATGCTTCCCAGTGATTTGGAAACCTTTGGAAGAACCTAAACCAACCCTCTACGGAAAGGTCTTGTCCCGGAAAAGAAAAGGGAATCACTTCAGGATTTCTTCAAGATACAAAATTCACATTGGCTGAATGATTGATGAGTTGACTGCTGATCACTCATTTTACACAAGCTTTCCCCCATCCTCAACCCTCTAAATGAATTTATTTGCTTCTATTATTTTGTGTGTTTCTACCTATAAGCAAATGGAACAGCCTTGACTTTGGACATCATTGCAACTGATAGAAGACTACAATGGATGGAAGGCCAGGAGAATCCCACTGAAAAGATTTAGTTAAAGCAGCTGTGGCCACGTCACCATTTGATAGTAAAGCCTATGAGATTTCTACCTTCGTATTCAACTAATAACTGCTTGTACACACTGTGAGCAACTTAATTGGTTGATGGGTCACTCTCTTCTGAGTGATTGTGGGTGGTGTGAGCGGCTCTGATTTCATCTGTGTTGGTCTTGTTATCTACAAGGTTTTGAACAGCCAAATCATGTATTTTCACTGCTTTGGTATCTTACCTTTCATAACATTACATCGTTTTAATGAGTTAGCAAGTGCTAATCAGGTAGCATTGATTGAAAATAAACAGAAAAAATTAATAGTTTCTTCAGAACCTACCATTAACCCCATCGATGGATGCAATTGTCCTCAAGCGTCTTTTTGGAGACCTTTATTGTTGTAGTCTTTCAAATAAAAGTTGTAGAGAACTGGTAAGCTTTAAATTGCTGTAATCAATTTCTCATCCATTTTGCACTTGCCAGGTGGAACTATTGTTCAGAAAACAAAATTGGATCACACTGCTTCAGTTGGCAGTGACCTCTCAAACTGTCTCACTCTCTTGATAGTGACATATTGTATGGGATATATAAATATTGCCAAGTGTAGCACTTTTTTCCATTTCTGTGTGTGGTTCATTCAAGACTCGACAGAGCCATGCAGGTATGAAATGCAGTGTATGGTCAGGTAGTGTCTTTCTGTTGCCCTAAAACCTGGTTTCTTAACATGTTACAGGCTAAAATGTAATTTAATGCTGATTGGGAAAT
Source organism: Gephyroberyx darwinii (assembly GCA_900660455.1). NCBI lineage: Eukaryota > Metazoa > Chordata > Actinopteri > Trachichthyiformes > Trachichthyidae > Gephyroberyx > Gephyroberyx darwinii. The sequence continues at coordinate 8,582 of CABFOQ010003163.1, read as the reverse complement.
TCTGCCTTTAAAGAGGAAATGGTTTATGCTGATGGGACAATGAAGACTGCATATAGTAACTGGTTAGATAAGAAAAAGACTTGAATCCAGTTATTTTTCTTTGTTGAAAAGCACATTTGTCTCCAGAAGGACAAAATACAGAAATTCCACGAGCACAAAAAAATGAATCTTAAAAAAAGTGAATGTCTTAGTTTTAACAATCTGTGCTAAATGGTTCCTTGCTGAAATTTCACATAAGGAAAATATTTTATGCTGGAAAGCTTTGACACATTTTCACACTGTGGGTTGATACACAGGGATAACTAAAACCATTGTTAACCTTATGTGGCCCATATTTCATGTTTTTCCACATTTTCCTGAATAGTTTTATGTTTATTTTCAAAAATGGTTACAAAATGTTAGCTGCTACAGTTATCGCTATCACTTGAGCAGTTGCTAAATGCTAAATAGGCACAATTTAAAACACATTGAAAATGAAAACCTTGTGTGTTTTTATTTTTTTGCCATTGTTTATTTTGGGAAGGAGGGCTATATCAGTAAGGCTGCATTTACATTGTCTATATATATACAGTACCAGTCAAACGTTTGGACACACCTGACACTCTTATGCTTAAATGCTTGAAATTAGTTTATTTACCAGGTGATTTCACTGATTAACACACCTTCAACCAGAGAGGAGTGACTAATCAGTGAAATCACCTGCTGTAGTCTTTGGTTTCAGTGAAAACCTGCATATTCTCGGCCCTCCATGGCATATGATTGCCCACCCCTGCTATAGACTGTTTCAGCTAAGGGGGCTGCCTGTGGTTGCTCCACCTGCTGGAGAGGTCAAGGAAAACCTTCAAAGAAGGTTTTCAGTTTTAAAGTCTTATGATTACCCATAACCTTATAGGCTGTGGCTGGACTACTCATATCGTCATTTTCTCATCGACACACATATATTTTGATATTGACAATATCATATAAATTGTGTTGCTTGGTCTGAGACACGTAGACATTTGATACAATGTCAGATGTCAATGCCAATAAATGAAAAACAAAACTGACCAGGCTGGAGATAGTATTTTTTTGTGCAGGATATAATTGATATTGATAAGATTAGAAGAAACTAAGATCGTCAAAATGACTTCTGGGGATTTTTCTTCTGGGGAATACTGCCAGAATCTATGCTGATTAAGTTTTGTATCTACAGGGTGTGCCAACATGAAGATTTCCCTCTGTGATACTCTACTGTAATGGAGTGAGGTGCTTTTTCCTCACAATTTCTTATCCAGGGAGGGTTGACTCGGTACATTTACTCTTTTTTCCGCAGTTCCCTGCAATCCTGTCTCCAGTTACACACATTCACCACTCAGAGTTGCCCAATACAACCATTTCTCCTGTTGGCCTCGGAGCACAGCATCTCCATTGCAGAATATATGAAAGCTCTCTGGCTTTACAGCAGCAATGGAAATGTTCATTCTCTACCATAAAATCCTCAGCTGGGATCATATCTGGTTATTGAGAATAGAGAGAATTTGACATACGGCTAACAAATCAAATCAAATCACATTTTGATTTTAATCATTGTTATCTGTAGTCTCTAAGGGCTTCACAGTGCCCAACGTGAAATAATAAATGGTTAGTACATGACATCCCCCCAGCCTTAGACCCTCACAGAGGACAAGGAAAAACTCCCACAAAACCTTTTAGGAAAAAATGGAAGAAACGGGAGGGGCTACTCAGAGAGGGATCCCCCTACCAGGACGGTTGGGCGTGCAATAGATGCCGAGTTTGGGCAAGCAGCGTATACACATTGCATTAAGGTTTATTATGGTGGGACATCCAGATCTGATGGGGCAGCATCACAGCAACAGCAGCTCAGTCAGTTTCTTCATAGGACTAGGGGACCACACAGGCGCCAACACTGCCCAGGTAGGAGAATGCAACACCCGTTCAGTCAGCGTCGTTGTCCTTCCAGGTAGGAACAGATAGGAGACACATCCACACACACCCATACACGCACTCTCACTCACACAGACAGCCTTGACCAGCATCAGTGGACAGGAGCAGGTAGACCGGGAGAATAGGAAGGATGCTAATATCCATCGGCAGGACCCTGAGCTAGGATGAGCTAACTGGTCTCGCCTTACTCTGAGAAGAGACTGAGCCACTCCCTCAAAGCTGGTCAAATGATGAAGGGAATAAATAACATCATACTTGTACTCAAAACACAATCATCATGTTAGTAATGATTGGCTTTGTCCTTTTAGGGGTACTTGGATTGATTCTGTCAGGAAATGGAACACATACCACTGCCAATCCTTTCACATTGGTGGCATTATGGTGGTATTTTTATTTATTCTGACCATATCCGTATGTCATAATGACTAGTTTACATTGTTTTGCTCCAGTTTCCTGTAATATCAATCTCTCAAAGTTCTGACACTTTGAAACAGTATCACATTAAATGTGTTATTGCATTATTTGGAGTGTCTTTCCATGAAACCTATGCTAAAGTCTGAATATGAAAATGATTTTAGCCGTATGTCAAATTCATTTTCGCAAATAAAGCTCATGAACATTAACAAAATGCATAATCCTAGATGGCACTGCTCAGGTAGTGCCTTTGTTCTTGTGATTGTTCTTTCATCTTTATCCACAAGGTTATTTAACTATCCTAAATTGCTTGGATCCCCTCTTTTGTGAAACAAGCCTTGTGTTATAATGGGACTATTTTATTACAGCACAGGGCGCAAGGATATTTCAGGTGATGTCATCATGTTGTAATTCAAACATGTAAATCAGCACTAATGTTGGGTTCCAATCTACAATCAGTAAAGCCAGTAAAATGCGACACCTCCGGATTATTCAACCACACGGTGGCCCAAGAGGAGAGACAATGGCCAAATTCCCACCTCCTGAAAACTTCGACTCACCGTGAACTGTGGCCATAATGCCGCCAGTGGTTGCAATGTAACATGATAGCAACCAACCCAAACACAGATGAGTGACAGGTACAGGTCTGTACACTGCTCTATTCACTAGGGACGGAATTTGAAGTTTTCAATACCTACCTTACATTTTTTGGAGGCGGACGGTTAAGAATGATTATGATCTTGTTTTAGGGAAACTGGACTAAATACATAAGTAAGTAAATACAATTGAAAAGAGCCCTCCATCAGTGCACCCAAAAGCCTGGTGAGACCAATGAGGAATGTATCAGAACTTAGCCAAAAGCGGGGGAAAATAGAAAGCAAGCACAAGACACGTTAGTCACTGCACATTGGATATTCATTAATACACAGGACAAGATGTTACTATCCCTTGTGCCATAATCCAAGGTAAACACATGTAGAAGGCCAATTCAGATAAGATGAAATACAAAACAAGCGAGTGATATAACCACCATCAGATGCAACACCATAGCAGACATCAGGCTACACCATCATAGATCTACAGAGTCATTCCTCAGATGGCACCATTCGCCAGTTACCTAGCCTAGCCAACAGCGATATGCGGCACATCATTGGGGTTATCAAGTGGGCACCTTCCTTAACTGATGTTTCGTTAAGTTAGGCCCACGAAACCTCAAGAAGGCTTAACTGTGTATTCCAGCGTCCTGGAAACACACCCCTCTACGCCACCACCTCACAACTCCCTTTAACCCTCACCATCTAATGCCTGCCAAGGTCGTCAACCACAATGTTGCCGGTTTAGGCTACCCCGACTCTACCCCGGAGAGGAATAGTAACAGTGAGAGAGAGAAAGAGAGATATTTAGTAGATCTGATCATGGTGTGATACATATAGGTGTCATTTACACTGGGGACATGTCCCCACCACTTTTTGAAACGGACGATTTTGTCCCCATCACTTTTTAAAAGCATAATTTGTTAAAAATGTTCTGAAAATAGCTTGCACCAAGAAATGTTAACTAACAAATGAGAACGCTTTGAGAAAGGTTTGCACAATAAGAAAACATACAATGCAATGTAAATATAGAAGAAACAAATGCGCATTGTCCAAAAAAAGTAACGTAAGCTAAAAAAAAAAAAATCCCCCCTAGCCTACTGATTCTAAAATGACCCAAAAAACTCTCAAAACCCTCCACAGCCCGTTTCCAATTCCTTAAGCCTGTCAAAATATATGTTGGCTCTGTATTTTTGGCTAGTGAAGATGTTTGTTTCGAAAAGGCTTTGGCGCTATAAAAGCACAAAACTCCTTTCAGTCTAGGCCAGTAGTGTAACCAAGGGAAATCCTTGAACCAGCTCTTCTGAAATCGGAGTGTCTTGTTGGCCAACTTCTGCACCTCAATGAACTTGGGATTAGGCTAATGTGACTCAGTCAAAAGGGTCATTTTGCTCTGCCTCAGATTCCCCTCGTTCCTCTTCTACAGTGCCTGCCTGCTCTGATTCCTCATCCTCACCGTTCTGATTTGGCCCTCCCTCCCTGACATCAGTCTGATCTGCAGCACTGCCTGCTGCAGATCCTGTAACTGTAATGTAATTGTACAATAAACATGAGTGCCTTATACTTTTAAGGTGTAAGATGCACTTTGTAAATTGTTACAATAGACTATTGTTATATAGACTATATATATAGTGGAGGAGATTGACAGGGGTGGTGTTTGAGTTTAATTGTGTGAAATGTATGAATTAATTGTGTGGAATTTTAAAAGAATGAATAAAAAATCAAATCAATGATTTGAGTTTGTATTAAAATTAATATGGATCAATAAATAGAAATAATCTAATCCCTGCTCCAGTTTAATTCATGTTCTCACATATTGATATTTAAACCTTATGCTTAGAATGAGTCATGATTGGTTGAACTTAACTCAGGAACTCTTGTGAACCGTTAAAAAAGTATGCAGCATCAAAACAAGGCAGTTTAACTTAACATCTAAAGGTAAGGTTGATTTATTATCTTTAGCTAACATTGTTAAAGTTATTCCTTCAGTTGTTTCTATTTTGTCATATTTTAGGGCAGTGATATTGGATATTGTTATCGCTCGGCTGACTGACATGCACTGGTGCTTTTCTTTCACAGTAGATGTGATATTGGCATTGTTCGATTGACATGGTGTTGCAGCTGTGGATGTGATGCATATGGATGACTATTACTTGTGCAGTCAACGTTGTTGGGCGTTTTATGCTGAGTATTTTCGTATTGTCGACTGTAGTAGCCTAGGCCTAATTTTTTTCTCGCCATAATTATCTACTCTGACCTCATTCCGATCCCCCATTACATTGCCTAAAATCGCATATGTTGAAGACCGTTTACAAAATGTTTTTTCATCTGAGCCCTTATGTCCCCACCACTTTTCAACACAAAGTGACGCCTTTGGTGCCAAGCGAATGATTAAAAGGATGCAAAGTCATAACGTAGCTGTTGCAATGTTCTTAGTCAAACAAATAGCAGAAATCAATAGCACAGAGCAGTATAAATTTTCTTGTACAGCAAGAAAGCCTGAAAAAATAGCATGAAAAAATTAATGAAAGATGAAAGTTGGTGCCCATGGTCCCTAAGGTGAAGGAAAGTTAGACTGCATGTTAGCCAGTGGCGTGATTGAAGAGAGCAAGGTGCCTACAGAGTGGTGTGTTCCAATGGTCTGGTGCCCAAGGAGAACAAGGACCAGCCAAGGGTATGTGTTGCCCTAAAGAGGTTGAACAAAGCAATCAAAAGAGAAATATACTGCCTATGTAACAATTATCAGTCAGGGACAGAAGAGGGAATCAAGGAACAGCTTTTCACTGTTTCTTTCTGAAGAAGACACACACATAATTGTCTTCTGACTGGTCACTGCAAATCTGGCAAACCCGTAGCAGAGCAGAGCTACTGCTAATGTTTCGAAGAATAAATCTATATATAAAAATACATTTGACATTTGACTTTGACAATATCATTTGATAATATACATGGCAATACCAATGATCAGTACTTAACAGAATTTCTCTTGTATTAAAACATCCAACTCCTACATTCACCCAAAATGGAATGAAAACAGTATTTCAACAAAATGGAAAATGTATTGGGCATAGTATGAAGTGCAAAATTACCATTTATTTTACCGGCGGCTGAATGTACCATCGAGAGTATCCTGGCTGGCAGCATGACGGCCTGGTACGGCAGCTGCACCGCCCTCGACCGCAAAGCTCTGCAGAAGGGGGTCAGGTCGGCTCAACGCATCACCAGGACTGAGCTGCCAGCCATCCAGGACCTCTACAGCCAGCGCTGCAGTAGGAAGGCCCAGCGGATCCTCTCGGACCCCAGCCATCCAAGCTGCAGACTTTTCACGCTCCTACCATCAATGTAGATGTAGTTTGGCCAATATACTGATGCTATTTTAGTCCTATAGTGGATGCACTAGCCTACACAATTCATTTCCATCCATGTGTAAAGAGATGTGGGTGCCAAACAAAAAAAACAAACAAAAAAAAATCTTGCCTCCCACTTTATTTAAGTGTGATTTAAAGAATCTAGTGCAACATAACTCCATGAGGCCAACCCGGGTTTTAGCACGTGGTGAGGAGGATGTTTTTGTCTATGACCTACTCTGCACTATTCTACATTTCTAATCAGGGGCACTCAAGGACAGTGAGAGTTTCGCTACTTTGACTAACATTTTTCACTCACATTTACCAAGTTCCCACATTTACCGTAACACACAATTTACATGAGCCACATACCCGAAGATGACAAAATAGTATACATAAAAGTAGAATAATTATCATAGAGCATTACGTGAGTCACATGACAGTGGAAAACATGGAATCAAGTTTCCTTTACTTGTCAAATGCATAGAATACATAGTAAATAGCGTAATGAAATGCTGGTATGCTGGTGGCCCCCGAATAGAAGGAAGAATGTAGTGCAGAAAAAGGTAGCTCATGTGACAGAGTGGTGGGAGGAATATCAACACCACTCTGGGAATTTCACCCAAGGAAACAATAACCACAGGGTACAAAAGAAACCCTGGATCTAATACCTCGATTAGACAACACAGACTACACATGTTCGCTAAGTAAAGAAGACAGTCAAAAAGAGAATTTATTGAAAAGTTTTATCTCTGGGGGCAGCTGTGGCTGCACAAAAAAAACAAAAAAACATTTTAGGCAAAAATTGGAAGAAACCTCGTGAGAGGCTACTCAGAGAGGGATCCCCCTACCACGACGGTTGGGCGTGCAATAGATGCCGAGTTTGGGCAAGCAGCGTATACACAATGCATAAAAGTTTATTTGGGTGGGAAATCCAGATCTGATGTGGGGCATCACAGCAAACGGCAGCTCAGTCAGTGTCATCACAGGACTAGGGGACCACGCAGGCGCCAACACTGCCCAGATTACCCAACGTCTGCAGCAAACGCCCGCTCAGTCAGCATCGTCCTAGGAGTGGGGGACCACGCAGATGCCAACTCAGTTGAGCTGCAGCCTGGAACAGATGAGAGACACACCCACACGCACCGATACAGGAGGATAGGACATGTAGGCAGAATGCTAGTATCCATCGGCATATCCAACGGAACCTGAGCTAGAGTGAGCTAACTGGTCTAGCCTTACTCTGGGAAGAAACTGAGCCACTCCCTCAAGGCTATGTGTGGTCAAATGATAAAGAAAATGAATGGGTTTTTAGCCTAGACTTAAAAACTTTGATAGAGCCTACCTCTCTGATTGAAGCTGACTGAAGTATTAATTACCAGCTAGTAATGTTCAAGGGTGGAGTCTTCCTTTAGGCCATCTTTAAAGAGGCCCCACCAAGGAACTCCACAAGCTACAAAGGTCCCACCGAGACTTGAACTCAGATCACTGGATTCAGAGTAATTCACCACAAGGCAATCTGTTTTAATGTACTGAAAATCAGCAAAAACTGAGTGCTGTTTTCAATGAAGTTTTAATTACCAGCTAGGAATTTCATCAAGTGTGTTTAGAATAGGCCCTGCCAAACTGTCCAACTGCTCACAATTTGGTACGGCCACTGAGATACTGAATGTGATTGCTTGGTGCATGCGCAACCACAGACTTGCTGAGTAGTGTGGCAGAGCGGTCCAAGTTGCTGAATTTAGTGCTACAGTTTCTGCGGAGGCGTGGATTCAAATCCCACCGCTGCCAAATTTTCATGTAATTAGGAGGATTTCCATCAAAATGGGCTGCCGTTATTGCTCAGATGGATGCAGGACCAGATGCTTCCTGAGTCCAAACACAGTGCTAGATGTCTGGAAGTTTGCACTGCCTCTTCTCACCTCGACCAAGGAAACCCCTGCTTGTACAATGAATTGTGAAATTCAAATGTCAAGCATTTATTCAGGGAACAATTCCTAGAGAATGGGCATAAACTTGTTGTTGCTGCATTCACGTAATGTCGGAAAAGCAGAAAGGTGGGAAGATCTCCACAGCAAAAACTGTGTTAACAAGTTGCTTTTTGGATCATTGACCAGCCAATTAATTTTAGTTGCGAGTAGATAATCATGACGTTCTTTCTTGCGTTACCTTACACTTCCACAACAGGTAAGACTTTTTCTTGCCCCGACTCCCATCTGCTGGAGAAGGGGATTCCATCAGGGGACAGTGTTTCCATGATTGGGGCACGTCCTGGATCTCTCGT
>CABFOQ010003146.1:17842-34714 GCA_900660455.1 Gephyroberyx darwinii | reverse complement strand
TTCAAGTACTATCTAGGCTGGTCATCCTTAGTTAGTTCAAGTTCAAGTCATTATCAAATGTGCAGCATCACTTACAGTCATACTGTACAATGAAATGTTTTGGACGAGGCACATTCCAACAAGGTAGGTACACATGAATCAAAAAAGATAAAATAGAATAAGTAAAATAAAAGTAGCAATGAAACAGGTTAAGGGCTAAACTAGATGTGAAGCAGCTGGTTTGGTAAACATGAATGATCTAGAGATACAGATGTGCAGGTATAAAGTGCATGTGCATATAAGTATTGGGCGCATCGGGCCCTGAGTTTGGCCCTGACGTCGCCATTGAACCAGGGCTTCTGGTTGGGGAATGCGCGGTAGCATTTTAAGATTTGGTTTGGTTATTTGGTTATTTGGTTATTCTGGTTCTGTTCTGTATCTTAGAATAGGAGTTCTGAGCTATTACCCATTTGCTTTGTGTCATAGGTCCTGTTTTAAATCCAAGGGTTCATATGAAATGAAGTGACCTAGACCACGACTCATCTGTAGAAGGTTTACAAACATGGGCCCAGGAATATCAGATTGGAGCAAAGCTGACATGTGACATTATGTGTTATTAAAAAAATGAATGTGATATTATAATACATTAGCATGCAAGCTTTAGCAAGCTAAAATTGGTACACAATGGGCCAGTCAGGTTAGAAGTGTTACTATGTGTACTCATAAATATACTTATACATTTCTTGCTATGATATAAAGATGTCAGTGCCATCCCCCGCTGTACTTAAAAATGAAATTTAAAAAATAAAACTTTTTTTGTTTATGCCAGGCTGCACAACTTTCTTCTTGTGGCATAATTGACCTTGATGTTGATTACACCTCACTGCATAAGCAGTTATTTTGACTGCTATTAACTGTTGTTCTGGGGCTTCAGGTTTGGACTTGGTTGACTGTTTTTGAATTGAATGTATTATACAAATAATAAAATGACACTACTTCAAATACATCCAAGTGTATGCAGTTTTTTAATTGATCATATATATATCATATTAGGTAAGGTAGTTAGATTAACAGTATTACTTTAAAAACAAACGCATAATACTCATCTTGTTAAGTTCCCAAGTGTGAACTACATTACCCAGAATGCAACACGACTCTGGTGACGCAAGGGACCTCGCGCCAGGGAAAGGACGGCGGAACGCATGCGCAACATTTGTGTTGTTGTTTGTGGCGGTAAGATGGCGGCGCTCGGAGATGCATCAGCTCCGGGGGTGAATGGGTTAATACAACAATTCACAGCAATAACAGGTAAAAAAAATATTGTATTTCGCTTTTGATCCATAAAGTCGACATGGGTTATCCTATAAAAATAGCTTCCCCGTTCAAGCACCTCGAATTTACTACGCAGGAAATAAAATGGGCAGTAAGTCTTGCACTGCCCCCTGCCCTGTCAATGCTGTGCAGAGGGAAAAGAACAGCCAGTTACGGCCGCCAAGTATGTGTGTAGCTAGCTGGTAAACTCTCAAGTAAAACACTCCGAGAAAGGCTTTTAAATCCACAAGGCTAGACCGTTACCTATCACAATCACTTTCAAGAATTCGCTGATAATGTTGTGGTGTTGATTACAGCGATATAACGTTAGCATGGGCTTGCTTGCCCTTTCTTTTTGTATTGCTTGTTTCATTGTGTGGAATGGACGTTGGGTGTGCAACATTTTCCTTCACCATAAGCTCGGCTTGTAGCTCTCCAGGCTCCGCCTCATGTTACTGGTGGCTGGCTGAAACATCTTCAGTTTCATGCGATGTGATCGTACTCTAGGGCAGTCTTTCTGTGACTGACACGTTAAAAGTTGTTGTATAGCTTTTGTGCGCTACAGTGAACAGTGTTTCGATATGAAGTTATTTGAAAGAGACGAGTCAGGTCGGGGCTGCTCGTGGAGAGGACTTGGAAAGTGAAACGGACATGCGCAGTGAACACGGGGAAGTCTGATAGCCTAACGTTTCTGTGCTCTTGAGACACGCAAGATTATACTTCAAAAGTCTATACATACATGAATATGCCTTTTAAGATTTTTAACACAGTGATGATTGTTGATCTCATGACATTAAGTGAGCCAATACAATATATTACAGAAGAACTGTGCTTCCTTGTTCATGGGTCTGCTATTGAATACTATGTTTTGTACATAGTAAGGCACTACTTGCATTGTCTGGCACATTTTAAGTCAATAAATGCATCACGTGGATGGTGTCAGTTGTCACGCATGCTTTTAGCTATCCAGTATCTAGCACTACAGTTTTATCGAGACATGTTTATCTGTATGCACATCATTCTACTAGGAGCCACAGAGAGTGTAGGAAAACACATGTTGGAAGCATGCAACAACAACCTAGAGATGGCAGTGACCATGTTCCTGGATGGAGGGGGGATCGCAGAGGAGCCCAGCACCAGCTCCAGTTCCACAGGGGCTTCAAGCAGCAGAGGTCCCCCTGCAGAGTAAGTTAATGTTTTACTTTGCCGACATGTGTAGGGGAACGCTTGAATTGTCAAGAATTTTGAAATTCTTATATTATTATATTATATAATTGTATTCTTGTTTTTCTTTGCCATGTTTTGTCATCTTTTGAACTTTTTTTTTCATTTCATTTCTCTTTGACACAGAAGCCATGGGATCTGCATTCAAATTAATGTACGTTGCCTTATGTTTCAGTGATGTACGAGCACCCATTCCCCAGAAGCAGGACATATTGGTGGAACCAGAACCACTGTTTGGAGGTACTGTGCTGTTAATCTAACCTTACATTACCTCATATTATCGTAAATTAACACTAAATCATTGTTATTACTGCCCGTACTGACTTTGATTACTTTCTGAATGTGACTTGTGATATGTCTATCATATGTACAGTGCCAAAGCGACGAAGACCTGCTCGATCCATATTTGATGGCTTCCGGGACTTTCAGACAGAAACAAGTGAATATCTTAAATCTCTCCAGGCTTTTTGCTGACCGTAGAGATACGGTTGGTAACAAATGTGGTGGCTTAATGCAGTGATAATGCAGTGTAATCACACCCAACAGGAAAAACCCTGCCCTGACTCTCTGTCATTGTATTCATAGTATTCATAGCCATACCCTTATCCCCTATAATGTCTATGGATGTATGTGTTTTCCTAGTTCGCCAGGAGCAGGAGCTGCGTAACGGTAGCACGGTGGATAAGAAACTGAGCACCCTGGCAGACCTTTTCCGTCCCCCCATTGAGCTCATGCACAAAGGCAGCTTTGAGACGGTGAGAAGTTACTTGCTGGACCATTTACACCACACATCTTTATTCACGTTGTGTGGGTTCTGAACTTTCAGTGATGCGATGCCGACTATGTAGATCAGTGGTGGGTATGCAGGATTTTATTTCAACCAAACACTGCACTAGGTGATTTCACTGATTACTTCTCCCTCTGGTTGAAGGTGTGCAAATTAGTGAATTGAGCTGGTATAGTGTCTGGTTGGAATGAACCTGCATACTCTCAGCCCTCCAAGGCACATGGTTTCCCACCACTGATGTAGATGCTTATGTCCGTTTCCCATAAAGGTACACCTCTTCATTTTCACAAAGCAGTTGTTTGTCTGCCATCAGGCTATATCTTCACAATAGATTTGCTCGTGCCTCACATCCAGATTTACCATCTTAATGATTTCCTCATTCTGCAGTAATTGACTGGATCCAAGTTGGCTGGTTCTGTTGATTCTCATTTTATATTTTCTCCTCTGTGCCTATAGGCAAAAGACTGTGGACAGCTGGAAAACAAGTGGCTGATGATCAACATTCAAAATGTGCAGGACTTTGCCTGCCAGTGTCTGAACAGGGATGTGTGGAGTAATGATGCAGTGAGGACCATCATCAGAGAGCACTTCATATTCTGGCAGGTGTGCAGTTTTTAAGGCCAAGATCATACTTGATCTGTGATGCATTGATGTCCCTACAAAATGTGCCGAGTTCTTATCTAGGGTCTTCTGACTCAAATGTATTGAGATGAATTTCACACAGTTAAACATTCACTGACAAAATGTCATCAGGATGTCAGAGGGCTCGTAAAAAGGGAAAAATAACAAAAGTTTTAGTTTATGCATGTATAGTCCGCACATGAGAAAAGTAAATCCAACACTGTGAAGCATCTGCAGAAGAATGATTGCTGCAACGGTAATGGATTTGAACAAACAATGAACAAATTTCCATTGGAGAGTAACTCATTCAACACATCAGCCTCAGCCTTATACCACCAACCCCACCTACTTAAAATAACATCTCTCACCCTCTAACTTTGTCCCCCCACTCTTAAAGCTAGTCTTGACACTCATGCACTGTTTGTATGCACTCACGCTGCATGTGTATTATATATTGTATTGTCTTGATTACAGGTATATCATGACAGTGAAGAGGGACAGAGATACATCCAGTTCTACAAGCTGAACAAATTCCCCTATATCTCCATCCTCGATCCCCGCACAGGTGAGTGTTTACGGATGTTGCAGCAGCTGATGGTTCATGGATATGCAAACACATTCAAACTGTGTTGTGTTCAGTAGCTAATCAATACCTTGACACAATTAAATGATCAGGAAAAAAAAATGAGAAAAGGAAATAAAGGTAATGAACACATAAATACTAGTTATTGACAATTTATAGGTAGATTTTCAAAATGACAGGAACACATTGTAATACCTGATGCAGCCTTCACTGCCCTGTCTTCCCAGTATCTTTGGGAGCTGTTTTCAAAAGTATTCATTGTCTGTCATTATGACGCGTGTGTGTGAACTGCACCATGCCTCCACTAATGTCTGGTGCAGCTATTTTTAAAAGAAGGCTATGTAAGACAGCTATAAGGATCGTGAGTGCACACCTCAACCCAGTCCATCTGCATGGTAATGCGAGATCCATGCATCTATTGTCCATGTTTTGCTATTGAGATCTTGTAAACCCTACATAATTCTGTTGTTGACCTGTGCCCCTCGTAACACACTGCCTTCAGGTCAAAAAATGGTGGAGTGGAACCAGCTGGATGTGGCATCGTTCCTGGAGCAGGCGACTGGCTTCCTGGCAGAGCATGGACAGCTAGATGGACCATCCTGCCACGCACCCCCTGCCAAACGAGCTCGCTCTGTGAGTCTCTAATCTCCGGTGTTTGCTCTCATTCTCAATCTCTTTATGCTCTAATCAGATCTCTTCTCCTTCTCTGTAACTCCCTGCTGTTTATTCTTCACGAAAATAAAGTTTCACACTATTTTGTTGTCTAGGAGAGTCTGATCGATGCCAGTGAGGACAGTCAGCTGGAGGCAGCCATTCGAGCCTCCCTACAAGAGACCCACTACGAGTCCTCCAACGTCCCCGAAGCCCCTGATTCCCCTCGATCAGAAGATGATTCAGATGCAGAGCCTTTCTCAGACAGCGAGGGCCTCATCTCGGTTGACGGCTCTGACAATGAAATGCCAGAGTCCCAGGAAGAGAACATTTCTGCCAGCAAACACACCCCTGCCCCTCCCGGCGGTGCAGCAACCCAGCCTCTTTGTCCCGGCAGCCCCGCTTCTTGCCACAGAAAGTCCCCATACAAAGAAAACAACCACGGCCACAGGAAAGAGGAGAGCAAAAAGAACCACCTGGAGCCCCCCGCTGCTGGACCTCGTCATTCTCAGCCTGATGTAGACTCTGGAGGGAACCACTGTACCGCAGCAGCCCAAATTGCTGGGCCCTCCCAAACCAGCACCACCAAACCCTGTGACTCAGATTTCCTTGATGACAATGGTATGACAAACTGTAACTTCACGTTCTGTATTTGTATGAATATGAAAATGCGTCTACCTTATGTATACACATTTAACCTGTGATTTATGTCCCTCACGATGACTAAGGGTGGGGGGGTGGTTGTGGTTTCTCAGACAGCATTGATCCGATTTTGACAAAACTTGGTGAACGATGCATCTCACCACTGTGTTCTGGCATTTTCAAAATGATAATGATTGGTCAAATTACAAGTCAAAACAAGGTGACATGTTAGTCACTGATTGGCACAGAGCAGGATGACATCATTTGTTCGAGGCGTTTGATGTTTTATTTGCCTTGTTTTTTTCCCCCCTAGGTCCCAAGGCCAGGTTAATGCTTCGTTACCCAGATGGACAGAGAGAACAGATTTCTCTGTCGTCCAAAGCCAAACTTATGGTGAGAACACAGCATAGTGCTTCCTCTCCATGCACAGTAATTATTAAATAATGTGGGATGAACACTGATTGTTTCTTAAAATGTCTCACCTATGTTTTCCTTTCCCTTCAAGGCACTGGTAAGACACGTCCAGTCCAAGGGTTACCCTAACGAACGCTTTGAGCTCGTCACCAACTTCCCCAGGCGGAAGCTCGCCCACTTGGACTATGACATCACACTGCAGGAGGCGGGGCTTTGTCCACAGGAGACTGTATTTGTGCAGGAGAGGAACTAGCCCCCCTTTGCCTGCCTGTATCTCTCTGACAGACCTCACCTCTTCACCAATGACCTGGGCTGATGTTACTGGCCTTGATCCCTTAAACTCCTGTTCTCTTGGAATTAGGCCCCCTTTTGCCAAGACATCTGTTAGTGGATGGACATCTTTTACCACCATTCCACTGGCCTGAATACCGATGTCTCTACTGACAGCCTAAACCCTTTGTAGTGCTCAACATTTGGCCAGTAAGGTGTTATGGATGCCAGCACTCATTTTTTAATTATGTGATATATTCTATTCTGATTTAGGCTTCATTTTGTTCTGATACACTGAGGCACATCAGGATGGAATACATTTGATATAGCTTAGATGAAAAAGAAAAGCCCCAAATAATGGATCACTGATTTATGAGGCACTGGGGACTTGTAAAAAGACTTTTACCTCCCATAAAGGATGTCAAATGAATTTATTTTTTAGCTCTTGTTATTTTCTGTACCTGGGGACAGGTAAAGGAAGGTTCATTCTGTTTTTTTACTTGAGCACGTACTTGTCACAAATTTGGTCTTTCACTTGGTTATTGGTTCAACCATTGTTGTAATTATTTGGGAGGGTAGGGGCCTTGAGACAAAATGTCTACAAATTACAAATAACAGTTAAATTTGTCTGATATCCCTGAGACAGCTATGTAGCTCTGAGAGGACTGGGTAGATCTGCACATTTTTACTCAAGTTTCTATTGGTTAATTGGAGACTAGTAGTTCGGTTATCAGATTTTGAGCATTGACTTTTGATACAGAAGTGAATGAATGAGAGGTGGTTCATCTCATCAATCAGACCTACACTGTACAGGGATGGTGTAGAGAGACTGATATTTAGTTGTAGTCGTTATGTTTCCTTTCTTTTTTTATATGCTGCCCAGAAAATATGCCGATGCTGAAATATAACCACCAAAACCAAGGTAGTTTTTGCTTGGTCTTCTGTTGTTTTATATGTTGGTTTGTGTCTATTGAATGTAACCACAGAGGTGTGATGATGCCATGGGATAAAGGTCATAGATAAAAGCCCAAATCAGTGTAAAAAAGCTATTAAGTAACTTTTCTGACATGCATTTTTTTAATACATTTGCTCACAGCCCTTTTCATGTTCCAATCGGGATATGTCAAAATAGTTTGGCCTGCATATCTGCACTCACACAACACACAACTGGAAAAAATGGGAATAAGGGTACTTCTAGTTCAGAACTAATCATATTAACAGGTTTCTATAAAGAGTCTCCCATTTATTTTCATTTCATTGTATTGCATACATTGCTATGACTTTGTCGATCAGATTTGGTTTCTAGCTTTAGAAATATACTCTAGTCCGCCTATATGGTCACAGTGCTCAAATGCCATTAAACTGTGACACTAAAACACCAGGGGAAAGCACACCCAGATGACGACTATTCTTCAAGCGTGTATAAAAAAATATTTCACAACAAACACCCGACATTTCAACCTTCTTCAGGGGTGTGCTGTGTTGTTCAAGAGTAGTTGTCCTCTGTGTGTTGAGAGTTGTTTATTTTCACAATCGCTAATTTGGCTGTCGTAGGTCATCTGAATAGCATCTGAAATTCTAAATTCATTTTTATATTCCCTTTTGAATGAGGTCCCCAACTATTGATCCTGCTGATCCTTAGAACATCTGTGTAGGGCATGTCCTGTCATGTGTGTATTACATGAAGGGCAATCCTCAACCTTCTTAGTTTGTGTAATGGACAAAAGCTAGGTGGGTGAGGGGGCATTTGTTGGCAAAACGCTGAATAGCAGGTGCGTAGCAAACTTGTTTGCAGGGTCTTCTATTGCATAAGAAGGGTGTTGAACCCATCCACCAATGCACCTTTCAACTTATTCCCGGAAAGCAGTCAATGGAAGTTAATATATGATCAGTAACCTTTTCCAGAGAAATCCCCTAATTTCTCTAGTGGGTCAATGTAGTAGGCAAAAGATGTACAGGGCAGCTTCCAGGTGTAAATATGTTTAACTGAAAAAGATGGGATCACATTTGTAGTCACATGAGTAAGAGATCAAGTCAAGTTTATTTATAAAGCATTTAATACAACTGCCATTGACCAAAGTGCCGTATAAAAGATTTTTTTTTAAAAAAGGAAAAAAAAGCAATGTAGACTTTGAACTGGAAGAAATCACTTGCCACACAGATAGATCAATCAATTGAAGGAGTTGGTGGAGGGGTCTGACCTGATACAAAGGGGGCGCTGTTTCACAATCTAAGGGCAGCATTTATGTAGGTGCGATTCCCCTTTAAACTTCAACCTAGATCAGTGTGGTTCAGGCTGCGAATACCACATACCCATATTGGGAACAGCCTAGACCAGGGATGTTAGATCAAGCCAAAGTGAGATCTGATTACCAAATGCCATGCCTGTGTCAATCCTACTAAAAGACCGGGCAACCTGAAAGAAAGATGGTGTATTAGTATGGATGTAACAATCCATCCACCTCCAGAATCATTTACAGACTCCGTTCTTTCTACCTTGACCTTGGGTGGTCAAGTAATGCTCTCTCTCTGTTTCTCTTTCCACACAGAAAAGCAAAAGGCCAGATTATCTTTTATCTGGAACCCATCTGTTTTCAAAGAGACAGAACAAGAGGGGCCCAGTGTCAGTTGAGTGTCAAGATGAATCATCACTGACTGAGCATTATGTCCTGGTTAACTCCTACTGTTGGACATTTAGCTCTTGCTGAAGTGCAAATACATGACTATTTGCATTGGCAACACCTGATAAATGTTAAAAAAAACATTTTACTCGTAATGGCACATTTACAGGCAGTTTGTGCAATATTTTACATATGCCTGTAGCAGTAGTTACTACTGAGATGCAACATAGGCCTACAGATAAATACCTACCAAGAAGAAAAAATATTAGATAACCAAGTACTGGAGGTTATGCCGCCTCACACCACGTAAAGCATTCTTTGGATCAGGAGAATAATCCTTGATGATACTATCATCCCTACCTCATGCCTCATGCCATCATGCCTACCTGGCATGATGGCCTAGTGGACTATTATCACTTGACCCCGTTCAAAAGTTCAAACATGCAGTTAATGTAGAGCAGCTGGAGTCCTGGGGGCATTCAGGGAACAGGATTACATGGTTATTCAAATTGCTTAAAAATGACATTTCTAAATGTAACATTCATGTTTAGTTTAACAGAATCAAATAGGTAGGTAGCTAGATATTTGACACAGTTTTGTTGATAACTCTATAATCTTAACCTCTGGAATACCCCATTTCTATCAGGAAAAACAAGCAAAACTTTTAACTTTAACGTTTTAACTTTTGGGAGAAATTGCTTTTATAAACTGCTCATATAAATAGTAGGAGCACTGTTCAATGATGCATACATGTCAACATCAACTTGTGCAATGAGCCTGTACAGGACAGTAATGGAACAGGCTTTATTGCCGGCTGTGTTATCAGGAGGTGTCATTACACTAACACTGCTGAGTCAAGTGTCAGCACAGATGGACAAAGACACAATAACATGGATCTTGTTACAAATTACAAATATTCTAATATTCTAAAGTATTGTCGGCAGTAAATGTGTTTTATTAAAACATATTATAACATTATTTTCCATTATGTTTTAAAAAAAAAAAAAAAAAAACTTCAAAACAGCAATAACCAAATGTTCAGACACTAAATCCATAACTAAATAGTCAGAATGTTAGAATAGTAAAGTATTTTATTGTAATGCAGAGTATTATTTTCAAATACAATGTCCTGTTTATTTCCCTTGTTTTGCAAGTTTTGATTGTGGTCACATTTATTTAGTTGGTCACATTCCTCAGATAGCTATGACATCTTATGCTATCTACCCATCTGCCACTTGATAAGAACCTGAACATAAGTAACACCTTCAGTCTGTTTACAGTGTTGGATCGAAAAATAGGTTTGGATTGGATTCAGGCTTAGACAAATTTAGCATCCAATTTATCCTCCACTTGTCCTCATTTTATGAATTCCCCACAAGCTTTCAGAAACAAACAACAAATTATCAGCTAATCACACCTCAAATCCATGAAGCTCATGAATGGCATGATCTGAATAATTGCTGGTGGATTTCAGTGGCCTGAAACTGCTGTTTATTATCAATGAACAAGGACGAAACCTTTTATGACTCATGGTTTCATTGACCCATTTCGAACTGTTAAGTCCCCTTCCAGTTATCTCATCAGAATAATTCGCTCAAGCTTTGTATGCAAATAATTAGTTTACAGGGTAAAATGGATAAAACTCTAATTCTTCCCTGTTTTCGCCTGTTACACCTAAACCTCATTGAATCTCATTTTGATCCTTTTAAAATGTATTTTATTTAACCTTCATTTAACCAGGTAAATTAAAAGGAGACCTGGCCAGGGCGACAGCAGCACAGAAAGATGCAGACAGACAGGACAGCACATAACGTAAATAAAGATACAATATAACAAATATAACAAAGTTAAATATACATACAGTATAAAGTAATGGATAGAAGGGTGAGTACAATAGAAGACATGGGCAACATCTTAATAAAAGCATTGATAATTACCAATAGATTCATCTTCCTTGGATCTGACAAATGCTTCTAACTCATTAAGAGTCACCAGTTCCTTGAGTTTCAAGTCTTTCATCCTGCATACTTAGAGATGTATTGTAGTCGTTGTGTCTGTTTTTCCTAGTGTCCTTCCACAGAGACATCTTAAAACAGTTCAAAACAGAGCCAGAAAAAAATGACCTTGACCTATAAAAAAATGAATACATGCCACTTTCTGTGTTTGCTGTGGTAATTGAGGCCATTGCAAATGACAGAGGCTTCGGCTTTGGCTGTGGGATTTTGCTGTCTTCTGATTACCTTGGCAGGATTGTGACCGATGGAGATTACATCACATCAAGAGATAAATCATTTCCAGAAGAATTTCAATGGGACAATGAGGTTATCAAATGTGAGCTTTAAATCTTTTCCAGTTTACTGAGACTGCGTTGCTTAGCAAAAAGAGAAAATCAAAGATGAAAAGCAATGTAGGTTTCTTTCAGCATTTTCTAGTTTTGGCTGTTCATTCCTACAATATCACATGACTTTGTGGACATTCTCCAGTTGCACCACCTGCTACACTAGCACCCTTCTTATCTGCAGGCACGATACCTGCATTCATTAAAAGGTCCAGGAAATAACTGTGGTTACATATAAAATACAGTGCCAGCGTGCTTACAGTTAAAATAACATTCTTTGTGAACATATGCTGATAACACAGAAGAAATCCAATTGACCATAGATAACTGAGTTCTAGTCATTGCACAGGTGAGAGGTGTCACAACACCAACACTGCTGAGTCAGTGGTTAAGGAGTCAAAGTTCACATGATTGTGTATAGTACAATGACACACCAGTACAACACCTCAGATTCATCAGCTCAACAATCAAATGATGTAATCTTCTAGTAAGTAGTAAGTAAGTAACTAGAAAGTAAAAATGTTCTAAGGATGCTAATAAGTCAACAGCTTCTATTGTCCTTTTGTAAATATCATAATTTCTGCTATTGCAATTTACTTAATTTACCTGCCACTTGTTGGTAGCTGTAGGCTTTGGGTTTCTTCTGCCCATTTTTCCCACCTTAAACAGTCCAGATAGAGGAAGCTGAGTCCATCGACTGGACTATCAAAAGTGGATATTATTGTTTAATACCTTTCTTCAATATCATATTGAATATTGAATACTCTTATTGGATACTCTAAAGTTGCACTATCTGCCACATCAAACCACTTCTTGTCTACCAGAACAGTAATGGTGGTGTAACATGGCAAGTTACGTATTGAAAATTTAATTGAATTTGGCAAATCAGAGTGACCAGGGAAGAGGATTTAGAAATCAATATGTACTTTAGCTCTTGTGTTGGGTAATGTTGACTTGACAAACACAGCTCTTATGTGGGTTACACTGTGGCTTTGCACTGTGGGTTAGACTTTGCTTTATCAAATTGTATTCAGCAAAGTCATTTGCCTTTTCCTTAGCCCTGAAATAAATGAAATAAATGAAATAAATAAATGAAGTCGCCGGTGAAACTGCCAGATAATTATGTTCAGAAATATATTACTTAAGGTTTTGCAAAACCCCTTAACATTTTAAGCAATATTGACACAAACTGTTTTTCAGGTCAGTTCTTGATAAGCAGTCTACAACATTATATTACAGGATACTCATTGCAGATACCCATTTAAACTACCCTGTCAGGTGGTCTGCAAAGCAAACTGTTAATCACAGCATACATTGATTCAAATACTTACCTGTGACTATCCAAACGTTTTGTTGCTTATTGCATTGTCCTATATAACCAAAATCATCTTGTACTCCAATCAGTTTAAAAGAAACTGAGAATAATTTGCAAATAAAATCAAGAATGGGGTTTGATTCTGAACAAAACCAGGTTATGAAATCATTTATCTCACCAGTTTTGTGGCTCAGTGAAAAGAAATATCAGATTATGACACACAATAGGATATCAGTGACATTTTTTTCTGCATTGCCGAAGAGTTCTAATTTGGTTTCATCTATCCACATCTTCTCAGAAGGATTTAGGTTTGTCCAGGTGGGTCTTGGCAAAGATCAATCGGGCCTTCTTGTGTTTCTCTTTCAGCAGTGGGGTCTTCCATGGCCTCTGACCGTAAAGCCCTTCTTGGTTCAGTGTCCAGCCTATGGCATGGGCCGAAACCATTACCCCAGACCTCTCCAGGTCAGCCTTGAGATCTTTGCGTGTCATGCAAGCTGTTTTTTCAATGGTCCCCTCCAACCTTCAATGATATCTTAATAACATTGCAAACTGGACATAGAAATACCAAGGTCTCTAGAGAGGCCTTATAGACTTGTGAACGCTTATGTTTGCTTATGTTTTTCACCATTTTCACAGATGACCAGGCAAGCAGAACAGACTGTTTTATCCCTTTAAAAGGGATAATTGGTTAATTTATACCAACTGCAACCTGTCACAGGAGAGATAATTTACAGTGCAAATGAAAATCTATTTCCTCCAACAAGACATGTCTCCTAGACACAAATGAGCTAAGACTAAGATGAGACTAAAGGCATTTTCTCCTATTTCTCAAATAATTCAACTTAAGTGAAACAACCATACAAGCTCATGTTGATCTCACTCTGGTCAAAACAAGAGATCTGTTGGCCACTATCAGTTTTTAAATCATAAGATATATATCTTTTAGTCATTACTATTTGTTCGTGTGCTGTTTGTATATCGATAGATGAATGTGTGAAGACAGAAAGTTGTTTACCTGTAAGTTTCCATAATGAGGAAATACCCGAAATTTCAGTTGTTTTGAAATACCCGAAATCTCTCTCCCTCTCCCTCTCACTCCACACGCGCACACGCATACGCTTGCGCGCCTCAACCCGAAGCTGTGTTTTAGCCGAGCCAGCCCACTTAGAGGTTTTCTATAAAAGCCAGCAGAGTTGCCTCCTGACTGTCTGCCTTTGTTGACTTGAAGACCCCACCGTCCAACATGAAGCTTCTCCTCGTTTTGGCTCTGCTTGGCTGCCTCGGTAAAGAGTTTATTTATTTATTTATTTTTAAATGGAGGGGGGAAATTACAAAATGTGCAATTACAGGGGAACTTTGAAAACATCTAATTTGTGTTTGCAATGCTATCTTCATTCCTAGCAGCGGGATTTGCGGCCCCCGCAGAAAGGGTGACATGGTGCGTCACGTCGGATCAAGAAATGCTTAAATGTACAGCCCTTTCAGCCCATGCCAACGTGTTCGCCTGTACTAAAAAAGACACCATTATTGACTGCATCATTGCAATTAAGGTGAGAATTATACAGAATATTCATTTATATGCAAATCTTTATATATGGCACATAGTAAAGATTTGTATAGTGTTGTGTTTTCTTCTTGTTGTGCTTTCTTCTTTAGTCTAATATTAAATGCCTAACCAAAGGCTAGCACGGGCCAGAATCTTTTCACTGACCATCTGATTCCCAACAAAATGTTTTGTTGGGGTGATAAAGTAGTGAATTGTGTTTGGTAGTAAGATATTAAAGGCTCCTCTTTCTCTAACAGGCTGGTGAAGCAGATGCCATAACTTTGGATGGAGGGGATATCTACACAGCTGGACTGATTAACTACAAGCTGCAGCCCATTATTGCTGAGGACTATGGTCCCAGTAGGTTTAGTAATCAATAGCCTTTACTGATGCAGTAAATGGTCATACCTTTGAGGGACAGTCAGTCTCCAAAATATGCTTGTCATGAGGGAGGATTTTACATTTTGTACTAACAAAATGTTTTAACTGTATTTTCTCACTATTCCACATCTTTTGCACATGGCCAGCTTCAGACAACTGTTACTATGCTGTTGCTGTGGTGAAGAAGGACTCCACCTTCACCTTCAATGACCTCCAGGGCAAAAAATCCTGCCACACTGGGCTCGGGAAGTCCGCAGGCTGGAACATCCCCATAGGGACTCTGTTGTCTATGGGTAAAATTCAGTGGGCAGGCACCGAAGACAAACCTGTGGAGCAGGGTGAGTTAACTGTGTAGTACGCTGCTCTAAGCCAAGAAATTGCTTGGTTTGGTCTTGGTTGCTATTTGTGTGAGAAATACAAACACACTGTCAGTGATGATGGTGTGTACACTATGTGCAATACCTATGTCACTGTTTAAGGTGCCTAAAATAATCCTTGAAAACTTTGGTGTACCTGTTTGTTTTGTAGCGGTGAGCGAATTCTTCATGTCCAGCTGTGCCCCAGGAGCACAAATTCCCAAGCTGTGTGAGCTGTGTAGTGGAGACTGCTCAAAATCCCACAATGAGCCTTACTATGACTACGATGGTGCCTTTAGGTGAGTAGCCGTCTCTCTTTTAGCCCTCTGCGCTTTACTAACCTTTATCAACCTCTATACATTTGCCCACCAAATAGGATAACCTCTCATACCTCACGCTGTAAACCCACAGCATTTTTCTAATATTCATGCTCTCTGAACTCTCCACTCACTACTGAAATATTCTTATCTCTCCTATGTAACCTTAAAACACTATATTTGTGCTAAAACATTCTACCCCTCAAATGTTGATTCAGCTGTGTGTTGTTCTACCCAATAGGTGTCTGTCTGAAGGACGTGGAGAAGTGGCCTTTGTCAAGCACCTCACTGTTCCTGGTCAGTATCACAAGTTTATCTATACCGATATATATGGGATGACTGTATATTTAATACTGATTCCTACCATATGTACCTAATGTGGGTGCTTCTGTCATATGTATGTGTGCTGTGTTTAAGAACGCCTTTATAGCATACACATATGAGAATTTCTTTCCTGCTGAATCACCCTTGTATTCAAAATCATAGTTAAGAACAAGCCCCCTCTTGGGTATTAAAATGTTGTGGTATTGTCCAACATTTGCAATAGATAATATAATTCTTACTCTTTTGCTCAACAAGTATACTGTTTACCTTTGTTTAGCCACGTCATTTTGGGGGGTCGGTGGTAACCCAGAGGTTAGAGAAGCAGGCTTGTGACTGGAAGGTCTCTGGTCAGCTGCAAGACATAAATCAGAAACAGGTTTATTGCCAAATATGTTTTCACATACAAGGAATTTGACTCGGTGTTTGGTGCAGAACAATAAACATAGCAAGAGAAGAATAAAAACAAAACAAGAAACAGGCAAAGTTTCTTGTTTTGCCTGTAAAGGCAAAGGTCAAGAATACAATATAAATAGAGGGGGGCGCAGGGGGAGTCCATGTTAGTGGGGGACCCGGGCCTTGTTGATTGGGCCAGTTGCAGATGGCAAGAAACTGTTCTTGAGGTTTTGGTCTTGATGGACCGCAGGGAGTAACTCAAAGAGTTTGTGTCCGGGGTGGGATGGGTCGGCTACAATCTTACCTGCACGCCTCAGGGTCCGGGAGGCATACAGGTCCTGGAGAGATGCCAGATTTAGCCAGTCACCTTCTCAGCAGAGCGAATGACACGCAGCAGTCTGCCCTTATCTTGGCAGACTGTAGTGGCAGCAGTGTACCAGATGGTGATAGAGGAGGTGAGGATGGACTCAATGATCCTGTACATCCTCTGCTATGCTTTTTTGGTGATGGAGCTGATATTCAGCTCCCACTTGAGGTCCTGGGTGATGATGGTACCCAGGAAGCGAAAGGACTCCACAGTTTCGACTGGAGAGTCACACAGGGTGGTGGGGCTGGGTTCTTCCTGTAATCCACAGCTATCTCCACTGTCTTTAGAGCATTGAGCTCCAAGTTGTTCTGCTCTTTTTATGCAGAACGTGTGTAACTGGGAAGCAGTTTGTTGCTGGAAAAGAGCATCCATCCTCAGTTGACTTTCCCTTGATAAATAAAGTTTTTTTTTTTTTTTTTTTTTTAAAAAAAA
>CABFOQ010003146.1:7708-17822 GCA_900660455.1 Gephyroberyx darwinii | reverse complement strand
AAATAATGTTTTTTTTTTTTTTTTTTTTAAAAAGAACAACAACATTTAAACCATGACTGTGTCACACTCTCACAGATGCAGTGAAGGACAACTATGAGCTGCTGTGCAAGGATGGCACCAGAACTTCTGTCAGCAACTATGCGTCCTGCTACCTGGCCAAGGTACCAGCCCATGCTGTGGTCAGCCGCAAGGACCCAGATCTGGCTGACTTCATCTACACAAGCCTCACATCTGTCAAGGTAAGATACAGCTGGACCACCCAGAAACATAAGGGCAATTACTGATACAGCACAAGGAAAAAGTAGATGGTATATTTGACTGTATAATAAGCCACAACTGGGGAGAGATAGAGAGAATGGTGCAGTGTGGTAGTACTGGCAATGCTTCATCTTATGCGACTCATGTTTCAAACACTTTTCAGACTTTTACAATTCCATAACATGTTTCGACACTTACACCATAATTCAACTTTCTTTGTGTCTATTAGGGCTTTGACCTCTTCTCCTCTGAGGGCTATGGCGCGGCCAAGAACCTGATGTTCAAATCCTCAACAAAAGAACTGGTGAAGCTGCCCTCAGGCACAGACTCCTTCCTGTATTTGGGTGCTGAATACATGAGCATCATCCGCTCCTTGAGGAAAGGTAAGGCTTGACACACACAGACAAACCCACTGACCCATAGACACACACACAAATGTATTGTATTGTAGACAGTGGCTTATGGTTGTCTCCTTTTACTTTACTGTCCAGAGCCAATCTCAGCCAGTACACCAGGTACCATTAAATGGTGTGCTGTGGGTAAGGATGAGACAAGGAAGTGTGATACATGGAGCATCAGCAGCTTTGCAGAAGGGAGCACCATGATTGAATGCCAGACTGCCCACACAGTGGAGGAGTGTCTGCAGAAGATTATGGTAAAACAGTCTCAGATAGAAATATGGGAATCAGTTACTAGCTTGATAATCTTTTGGTCCATTTTGTGGAGTAAACATATCTGATAATCTGTTGTCTTCATTCTCTTCTTCCTTGCTCTAGCATAAAGAGGCTGATGCAATGGCATTGGATGGAGGACAGGTGTATACAGCTGGGAAGTGTGGTCTGGTCCCTGTCATGGTGGAGCAGTATGATGAAGGTATGAGGCTTATATGGCATGGACAAAGACAATTACAATCCTGTGGTTTTATTAGACCTCTTCTACATCAACAATATTTGCATCTCCTACTCTCTCCACAGCGCGGTGCAGCTCCTCTGGAAGTGGTAAATACCTGCCTGTGGTTTTCTTTTTTTACAGATGAACCAATACATTTTGTAACAGTAATTAATTCTTATAGTGGCAACTTTTCTGGTCAACAGTAGTTTTCTGATACACTCTTCTGCCATTTATGTACAGCCTCCTCTTACTATGCTGTGGCGGTGGTGAAGAAGGGTTCTGGGGTGACCTGGGAGAACCTGCGGAATAAGAAGTCTTGCCACACTGGCATTGGCAGAACTGCTGGCTGGAACATCCCCATGGGCCAGATCCACAAAATGACTAACAACTGCAACTTTAGTAAGCACTTTCCTCAGCACAGCACACACTAAGCTCCTTCTCATGCATGTCTGTGAGTGTAACACCAATACTAACTGGGTCTCCTCCTCTCCTCAGCTGAGTTCTTCAGCAGTGGCTGTGCCCCCGGAGCAGAGCCTAACTCTCCATTCTGTGCTCAGTGCTTTGGCAGTGGAAAAGCTGTGGGAGATGATTCCAAGTGCAAAGCAAGTGCTGATGAGCTGTACTACGGCTATGCTGGGGCTTTCAGGTAGGGGCACCAGTACAGTAATGGTGTTGACCCTAAATTCCTGCCTAAAATTTGGCCTCATAAACAATTCCTTTTAAGGTTAAATACTTTTCCAAAGCCCACTACTGATGGTGGCTACTTTATCACAATCTATTGTATTGTGTCTATTTTGCATGTTATCATTATAGATGTCTTGTTGACGGTGCTGGAGACGTTGCTTTCATCAAACACACAATTGTTCCAGAAAACAGTGATGGTAAGAGACTGCTATTGACTTCTATTCATCTCTATATTCTCACATCTCTTCCATGACAGTATTGTGTTCTATAAAACTACGACATTCTTCTTTTCTCTCCCCTCCCATCCCACCTTTTTTTTTTTTTGTTAAGGCAAGGGACCACAATGGGCTGCGAATGTGAAGTCTGCTGAATATGAGCTGATCTGCCCTGGGAAGCCTTCTGTTCCAGTCACTGACTATGCCTCATGCAACCTAGCCGAGGTGCCTGCACATGCTGTGGTGACACGTCCAGAGG
Source organism: Gephyroberyx darwinii (assembly GCA_900660455.1). Classification (NCBI taxonomy): domain Eukaryota; kingdom Metazoa; phylum Chordata; class Actinopteri; order Trachichthyiformes; family Trachichthyidae; genus Gephyroberyx; species Gephyroberyx darwinii. Next base: position 15,515 of record CABFOQ010003146.1, on the reverse strand, counting down.
CGCGCAACGAGGTGGTGCGCATACTCCTGGACCAGCAGGTTGGTAACTTAATTAAAGGATGCTTTTGGGTGGTTTGTGTTGAGCATTATGAGATATGATAAATATTATATAGGACAGGACAATTATTCATTGTTATTGTTTATCGTCTTTCAATAGAATCATATTGTGATGAAATAATGATATTGAGTAATCACGCTACACAATTCTGTTAATGATAAGACACAAATACTAATCAAAATCTCCCACAAACTGAGATCTGAAACAAATTAGGGAATATTGTTTGAAAATTACACTTTATCGTACTTCAAATTACCATGCAGTTCAATGCAATGAACATAAATTATTTAGCATGTGATTTCACGAATGTCAGCAGATATCATTTTATATTGATATCAAAATAATTTATTAGGAGGACCATAAGGTAGACAATAATGAAATTTAAAAATCAATACATTGGCCTAAATGTAAATCTTGTTCTTCATTTTCAGGCCAAGTTTCGTAGCCCTGACGCCGCATTCAGAATGTTCCAGTCAGATGGAGGGAAGAACCTCCTCTTCAAAGACTCCACTAAGTGTCTCCAGGAGGTCCCAGCTGAAACAACCTTCCAGAGTTTCTTGAAACCGGATTACATGACTGCCATGACCTCGCTCAGGCAGTGCAGCGACACTGCTTCAGGTTTGTACTGTGGGTTCAATAAAGAACAGCAGCACAATATTCCAACAGTACTCCATTAACTTACTAGAAACACACTTTGGATTCCCATAACCTTGAATGCCCCTGCCTCTCTCTCACTCACACACACAATATAAATGCATGTATGTCCTACATTCTAAAGTCTAGATTCTTGTCTCTCCCCTTTTATTAGATCTGGAGAAAATCTGCACTTTCCATTCCTGCCAGCAAAAAAACTAGTGGAGACATCGGAAAGTACAGTGCCTCAGTCAGCCACCAATGATTCGTGCAAACTACCTAAGCCGGACCCAAAGATGACATTGTGTATTTTGTTTATGATTGTTTTCTAAAAATACACAAAACAAAAAAACTCATGAATGTATCTAGAATATACAAAACTGTCACATTCATCCTTTTTATAGACTAACATTGCACTACACCAGCCTCTACATATTAACTCTAAATCACCAATCATGCTCATTTGTAGCTGCTTTACCTGCAAACTGTTACATTATCTAAAGTAATGCAAACAATGTTTTGTCAATACTCTGCTTCACTTTTCTCAAATAAAGCAAACCCTTTCTCAAACTCTGTTTTGGTCACAGCTTATTATAGAGGTTTTTTGTGTAATAGGTTGATGTCTCAAGTAAACTGGCAGGGCTGTTATTGTATCAATGGAAACTTCTTTTTCTTAAGATATACATTTACTGAATATTATTTACTATGCATACTGACATATTGCAGTGTGTTTTTCAATAACTGGTATTGCAATAGGGAGTAATTATAGTTATTTTATAATGGGATAGATGCACAATGCAAAGATTTCATAGACGTAATTAAGCCCCAAAGCTGTCATCTAACTCAAGATTTTATGTTATGGTTGCTCTGAAAAAACGAGAAAAGCTATCATTTAGGAATTTCATCCCCGTCCCCTATACTTGTGTTACATATGGGTTATTGGTGTCAAATCTGCTCAGAATTGTACATCCAGCCATAGACTGAGAGAAGGTGCTTTCCTACTAAAATAGTTTTCACAGCATATGAGCTTCTTAAAGATATATCTTTGGAAAAGTAAAAACTTTGACAATGGGCAGACTAATTCTTATAATGGTGTTGGGTTCAAGGGTTAGGCCAATCTGTCTCTTACATGATATGTTAATTATACATATTTCCACTGCAATTTCCCAATCTATGAAGTATAGGCACAAAGGAGCAGCCATTCATGCCAAGTGGGTGTAGAAAATAACATTTCTATAGTTTAGTCAGGCCATTTCAAATCATACTTGACAAGGCATGATGAAGAATAGCTTCTTTTGAATTTGCATTTACACTAGGCCTATGCTTGGCAAGGTCGGAATTTGCTGTAAGCAAGGACATATTTGCCTAAATATTATAAATGTATTATTATTATTATTATTATTAAGTATTAATAAATAATACAATTTACATTGAACACATACAGGATGCACATACCTTACACATTAAAAATAGAGTGATACAGAAAAAATAACATTCAAGTTCACAACAAAGCAATAGTGAAAAGATACATTTTGTGAATTTTATAAGATGGGTATATTGTATACCCATCTGCCCAATACCTGTATATCTGTGCATGGCTAACACATTGTTAAACCATGATAATGATGAACGTCCCCGTTCAATAGTTATTAAGCTCCTTTGTCACATGACCAGGGAAACGGCATCAAATTTTAATTTTCCCGGAAGTGCCCATGCGACTTACTAAGCGCACCGGCTCCCTAGACAAGAAACATCGCACTATGGCCTCGCTGTAAGCCTACTGAAACGCCCGTTCTGTACATACCTTACCGGCAATCCGTCACCATCGACGCCTTGATCATGGACCTCCGGTCCAGAGGCTTTTTTCGGGGCCATCGGAGTTGCCAATACTACTCCTGAAGTGCTATATTATTTGATTTTGTGTACTGTCACTTTTGCATGCTCCGGGGATTTAAATAGCAAGTGACAGTAGTAGCATTCACCCCATCTGCCAGCTAACTAGCTAGCTCGCTAAGTCAATAGCTAAGAAGGGCATCACTTTCCTTTTGGAGTAAAGGACAAGAAAACTACACCACTACTTTCATTAACTGAAGATAGGGCTTCAGTGGCTGATTCCCCGTCTTCCCATCCACAACACACAGGTATTACTGGTTCCTGGTAAGAATAACGACAATAGGCGTTGATAACGCTAGCTTGCAAACACACTCGGGCTTGGCTTCATTTTTTTGTCAAAGACACACTAGCTAACGTTAGCTGGTTGAAGAGGCCCTGCCGGCTGTCAGTCCACACACAAGGTTAGATAACGTTAGCTAGCTAATTTTGCATTGAAGACTACGACTAGTAATTTATATAAAATAAAAATGTTTAATTGAATTTGAATAACGCAAGACAGTTAAGTGGCTAATCAAACTTTTAAGTCATTAATTGTTGGAGCTAGCCTGGCTATTTAGCCAACGTTGGCTGAAATGACAGCCAACGTTAGTCGTTGTCATGGCTAATCTTCATTTGGTTAGGCATGTTCATGAGGTGACGATAGTCAACGGGTCCGGTTTTAGACATGTAAATTAGCATTCACGCTAACTGTCAAACGCTTTAGTTTTTCGGCTTAACAGCAATGTCAACGGGTAACTTTTATAGAGCTAACGTTAATGATAACTGTTCATGATTACCTTCAAACCCGACCACACTTGCCTTGTCGTGCTCATTTAAAATGTCAAGTTACTGGTTTCATTTTCTTGTGCAGCTCGCTGGGCCTGTAATTAAATACTCCTCGTAGCACCGTGTTGGGCTAAACGCTAACTAGCTAAACTAACGTTAACCTACAAATCAATGTCAAGTGTTGCAACGTTACAGATGGGATCGCCGTATTTGCTGTTTTCAGGTTATTTAAAGACAACGGCAGTCAACATAAACTCATAGAATCATCTTTGTTTAAGTTAACGTTAAATGTAGTATCAAGTTCAGCCACGTAGCGTAAACTAGGCACAATGTCAATGATACCGGGACACGTAGACGACTGTTGGTTTGCTAGGTTAATTTAACCTGCTAGGAATTCTAGCTAGCGGGCCAGTAAAAATCCTCTACATCATATAGGACACAACGGGACGCATAGTTTGACTCTACACATCACAAATTGCACATCAGGATTGCTCTCCTGACACATTTAATGCCAACTGTTGGCTGCCACTGCCGGTAGAACCATATGGTAGCTTTGTACATGGATGCGCTGTCTAAAAGCAGCATGGCACTAGACGTTCATTAGCTAGCTAGCAGCTAGCGTTAGCTAATATTTCAGCAGGTGGATGGTGTGTGACACGTCTGCTATTGATAGCCGTCACTGTTTTATTAACGCATAAACTCGGGAAGTCATTTAGCTTAAGAAAATTTCACCTACATCCGAATATCTGTTGACTTTACGTCACTTGAATGTATTCTTATCAAATCTAGCTAGCATTAGCAGGGGCAAGAAAGCCTTTGGTAACACAGCAAATGAACTTTGACCTGAGGTATCCATTTTCCTGAATTTATACAAAACCAGGCCAGTCCAAGTGACTTGGTGATAGTCACTCATGAGCTGGAAGTTGAACACCAAACCATTTTACCTAAGCCCCATCAGTATTGGGCCCTTATTAGAAACAATCATTGTTTTTTTTCAGGGTGGTCTTCATAAAGGGACATGCTTCTTAACTGACACCATCTGTTCCCTTCAATAGTTAGTGGAGCTAATAGCAAGTCTGTACCAATTGTTGGTAAGGATAACTTTAAAAAAGGCACTTTGATTACATTCAAAGTGCCTTTTTTGAAGTGATTTAATAACTGCCCCAGGCCCCTTGTCTACTTGAACAACTGATTGTTTTGAGTAGACGTTGGGAACACGAGTGCATACAAGTTGAGGTTGAGCAAGGAACCCACAAGGGATAGTGACACACATTGTTGCATGCCTGTGAATGCAACATGCATGGAATAAGACTGTGGGAGGGGGTCATCCTTGTTATCATAGGAGGAACCATAGACCACACCCTCACTGCTTGGTTACATGGTGCCCCCACTGAAGTATTAGACTTCAACAGTGTTGTCTGTTATCTGATCTGCATGACTTAAACATTGTAAGTTTCCTTTTAATGGAGACCTACCACACTACTGTCTCTCACTAAAGCTATTGGAATCAATTTTTCATCTTAAAATGTAACTTTTTTTTATCCAAGCAACTTATAAACTCTATGCCTTTGAATTGCAGTAATTAAGGCTGATGCTTTGTTTTCTATAATTCTTCTTCCCGTTTTTCTTATGTAGGCTGGCAAGGCAGCGCCACCCTAATGCAGAACCTCAAAAGCACGTGAAATGAACAAACCACCTCAGCCTATAACGGGACCCACGTCTGTCCCACACCCTGCCCCTTCCCCTGGATTGACACAGGTGAGGGCTAGTGACATGGTAGTATCCAGCTCGTATTGGCAGGTTAATTTACAAGAAGGTGGCTAACATCTATTTTTCCTCCATTCTTCCCCCTCAAGGCTGCCTATGCCCCTGGACAGCCCCCATCTCTCGTGTTTGCCACCCCGCCACCTCCACAAATGAACTCGGCATCGCAACCAAGACAGGTATGTTTTCATTCATGTGTTTTTCTTTCTGCTCACTTTTGCAGTCTGTGTCCAAGTATGTGATACGTTTGCTTGGTATGAGACCCCCACTCTCCCAAGATTTCTGACAAGGTTGCCTCTGCTCTAATGCTTTGATTAAATGTCTGTGTGTGTACGCGCGTGTGTAATAGCCTATTTGCATTCCCTTTCTCTCTCGCTGTCAATCTTGACTTCTTTCCTCTCTTTTGGTGTCCTCCCAGTTTGCTGCAGGGCCCCGTGCTTTACACCAACAGGTACTAACACCCCTCACTTTTCCTCAAAATTCCCTTTATCTCCTTAGTGTAGTACATGCATTCAATCCTAAGTATGGGAGGATCAGACTAGAAAATTGCAGTCCTGAGATCAGAGAAGTAAGGACCCCTACCACTGAGTACCATAACACAAAATAGAAATGCAGATTTCTCTGTAAAATGGGTTTTGCAAGTCGTATAAGATGTTCACAACACTAATTCCAGATTACGTGTAGTCATAATACTGTTCAGGCTATGACAACAAAAGACTTTGATCTACCAATAGACAGGTGGTCCTGTGTGAGTTTTGAGCTTTAGCCACCCATGTCTTATTGTACTACTGAGTTGCATGTGCAGCTTTGTTATTTGAGCTTACTGTTCATGGCTGAGTGATACACTGCTGCTTTTCATACTCTCCCATCTTACGCCTCATCTCAACCTTCCACATTCTATCTTGTCCTCATTTTCACTTTTATCTCACTCCCTCTCTTGCTCTCTGCTCATGTGTTGTGCGGCTGAAGGGTGGATACAGAGCATTACAGGTAACAGCTTTTCTCTTCCTCCTCACCCTCCTCGTATCTTTGGCTAACCTCAGTGGGGTAGGGAGAAATGAAATTCAATACAATTTAGACTCAGTGTAACCCAAGAACTGAACTTGCTGCACACATTGGCAGTTGCTGTGAGTGCAGTGCTTTCAGCTCGGGGCAGGAGGGTTTGACCGAACATTGACATGCAGAGACACCACAACTGACACATCGATTAGTAGACACATTGCTTATACTATGATTTACCTATTGTTCATTCTCCTCTGTTCCTCCTCATCTGTTCTCCAGGGATACTATCAGAACCGGCCGGCAATGCCCACCAGTGCTCCAAGGGTCCAGACCAGTAGTGGCCCACGGCCTGTTGGGCCCACTCATGTCTACCCACCCGGCTCCCAGATGATGATGATTCCCCAGCAGCAGCTCTCCTTCGCCGGCTCTCCTCAGGGCTACTTCATCCCCCCTGGACAGGTTGGTTCATTACATTACAGTCATTTAGCAGATGCTTTTATCCAAAGTGACTTAGAATAAGTGCATTCAATGTAGGTAGGCAAGAGAACTACTAGTCACCAGAAATTGTAAGTGCATTTCCTTCCTAAACAAGCATCTAAGAGCAGAACCAGTGCTAAGGGAAAAGTGCAATAAGTTAGCTAGCTACTTTCTATTTAAACAAATGAGACAAATAAGTAAATCAAACAAGAGCTAATAAACAAGAGCTCAGACAAATAAGTGAAGACAAATAGCCTAGTGCTAAGAGGAAGCCCCAGGGTAGTGTTTCTTGAAGAGATGGGTTTTCAGCCTGTGGCGAAAGATGGGCAGCGACTCTGCTGTCCTGACATCCGTGGGGAGTTCATTCCACCACTGTGGGGCCAGGACAGAGAAAAGCTGTGACCGTGTAGATCAGCCGCAGGGGCCTCTGAGCAACGGGGCAACCAGTCGCCTCGAGGCAGCATAATCACCAACTTGGTGAAATAACACACATGGACTGTATACCTGACAAACCACCCACATAATGTATATCTTCTGCTCATATTACTGAGACTGGAGACCGCAGAAATTGTCCAGAAGCTCACACAACGTAATCATCCATCCCTGGCCCTCTAACATCATTATTTCTGACTCTCTCTCTGACTTTGGTCTTTCTGCAGTATCGGGCCCCATATATGCCACCTACTCAGCAGTATCCAGTGACCAGTGGCACGGCAGGCTTCTATCCTGGAACTAGCCCTGCTGAATATCCTACTTATGGTAAGGGGATTTACTCTAGAGCCACACCTGCCAAGTACAACCATAACCATGGACGATGATCGGCCGAAAAGGACAAAATCTTTCACAAACATCAGAGACCGAAATTGAACTTAGTAGTAGTTTAAATCCATATCCATTTGAGTCCTTATTTGCCCATATAATAGTGGTGGATGTGTCTTGGTTTTGCCTGGCAGGTTGGTGTGTTTTAATGTCTCTCTGGGTCAGAACACCACCCTGTGGTGACCGGCCAGTTGTATGAGGTCTGGCTTGATTCTGCTTCAGTCTGTGTTCTTTCTATCTGCAGTCTCACCTGACACAGCCTTAACACCCTGCTTCCTCTGGTTCCTCTCATTAACTCATTCTGCATCTGTCTCTTCCTGCCCTCCCTCCTTCTCTTTCCTCCCTCTCCCGTCCCTCATTCCTGTGCTCTCCTTGGCGGCGTTGGTTCAGAGCCCTC
>CABFOQ010003145.1:21270-31555 GCA_900660455.1 Gephyroberyx darwinii | reverse complement strand
ATCATTTTGGGTAATGCGATTTGATGAGGTCATAGGAATCCATGTTACCTGTATCTGGAGAGCTAATAAGTAAAATAAGTGGGGAAAAAAGCTGGGGAATTTTTAGGAAGGAAGGAATTTGGCGGAATTACCCTTTAAAACTTGTACACAATCATTATTTCATAATCAACAAAAACAAACAAACAATTTCTTAAGTGTCACAGAGCAAAAGGATTTAGAGATCCCCTGCTGTGCCCCTTCAGTGTTTGATCACAAATAATTGCACAATAAATTCTTTCAATGTATAATGCCTGGCACCTATATAAAATAAGAGGTAGAGCTACATACAGGTACAATACATCTACATTTCCCCAAAAACAGGGAAACATAGATAGATACATACCATAGAAAGAATATTCTCAAATTTGCACGTCGGGAAGTTAAGCCATAATTAAGATTCAAACAGCAAAATATTTTGCTGAGACTTTAAATATAATACAGATAATAGAAAACAGGGGGAACACTCAATGTGTTTGATAAAGGAAAAGTGTTAATCCTGCTGTAACTTCACAGCCTGAAATATTAAGATGTATTCTTAAATTATCTCCTGGACATGTTTTATGCATTTACAGCTTTAGCTGAATGCTTTATAAATGATTAATATGCCCATGAATGAGCAATTAATGTCAAATAAGGAGTACATCCAGATGACTAAGTAGCCCTTTTGTCCACTGTAAGTCAGTGAGGAATTATCAGGCACATCCCCCGTGCTCACATCTGACAAACCTCCAATATGTTCCAATTTTAAAGCACATAATTCCAGTAGTTAAAATTTGAATCATCTTAGGTAAGGAACATTAAAAATACTAGTCTACTATACAACAGTATTATCAAGAAAGAGGCTGGTTAAGTTTGTTGTGTTTCGCAAAATATATAAAATGGGGAAAAGGGGGAATATCTCTTCTCATATATAAAGCAAAATAAAAAAATTACAAAGACATTGCTCTGGTCTGGATGGTATGAACCCATCTGTAACTTCACAGCTTGAAATGCTGTTAAAGATGTATTCTTAAATTATCTTCTGGACATGTTTTATGAATGTACAGTTTTAGCTGGATGATGGATAAATTATTAATATGCCCATGAATAAGAAACAATTTCCAATAACAACTATATACAGATGACCTGGAGTAGCCCTTTTGTTTACTGCAAGAACTCATGCAGATGGAGAATTACCAAACACATCCTGTGCTCACACTCCTACAAACCTCTCATCCAAATTCAGTACCACCGCCATGATTCCATTTTAAAACAAATAATTCCAGCAGTTCAAATTTAAACCCTCACTTATGAGGAACATTAAAAATACCACTGTAAAGCGGTACCATTGTATAAAAGAGGCTGATTACGTGTGCTGTGTTTTGTTATGCTGTGCAAGTATTACTGGTTGTGTTGGCTCTTTGGATAACTAGTTTACAGAGAAGTTTCAGAACCCTGCCCTGGAGTCTTCCAGAAGAAACCATTATCCTCTTGTTCCAGGTCTGGTCGAATCTGAGGCATTGCTTTTTGGTATGGATTTCTCTCTAGACTGAAAGAGAAAGCAAGAGGGTCTAACATGAATATCTGATCTCACAGGCCTAGAATCACTGCATATATGATAAAAATATAAAATATATGATGTAAATGCAAACTTGCACTCACTTACTCTGCCACTGTAGGAGTCTGAAAGTAGTGCTCAGCACGGTGAATGCGGGTTAAGGAAAGTCTGGGATTGATCTCCTGGGGGAGAAGAACAGTGGTACATTTTTAACCTTTTTTTTTTTTTTTTTTACTTCATATGTACCCTGAAATCTTAGGTGAAGGACCCAGCATAAGAGAAGTTAGAGCAAGCATTGCAAAGCTGTGATCTGACACAATATAGTGGGTGACTTTTAGGGTACCAAAAGGATGGAAGTAAAATATTGATTGATACTAGAATTTGACAGAAACAGTTGTTACCTGTTGAAACTGGAAGAACAGAGCAGGTTTTAAGAGGAGTCAGAAAAGCATGCTATTTTTTGTGTTAAAGTTTGTTAAATTTAATTCATGCAAAAGGGTGAGACAATAGTAGTTTAAGACTCACTCCATCAAAAAAATAAAATAAAAATCCTTATTTATTGGGATGAGTCTTTAGAAAAAAAAGTATGAGTACCCAACACCCAGCCCCTGCAGCGATGGCAAAGAAAACCCTGGCTAGTACTCACTATCCAAAGATTTATCCCCCAACATGGGCTCCTGCTCCATCATATCCATAGAGATTTTTATACTGGGGATATTTTCATGGTAGGGATATTCAGACTGTGGGAGGAGGGAGATAATATTAGCACAGACAGTTTTTAAGATGAGCATCTAATGGATCCTGGAGGCATTCACATGATAACAGCAGATACATGACACAGATACAAGTGACACACATTGGAGGCATTCAATTCATTTTGGTGAAAACAGTGTGAAAGACCGAGTCTTCAGAGGTGAAAGGGTAGAGAACGATTAACTCACAAATTCTATTTCACTGTCCAGGCTTCCCTTCTTCTTGTTTTTCTTTTTCTTCTCGTCCTCCTTCTTCTTTTTGTCTTTCTCTGGGATGACATCATCTAGGTAGCTGAGGTCATGTTGGGAGAACAGGTAGTCCATGGCCTTGCGGACTGCTACCAATGCCAAGATCTGTGGAAGCAGTTCAGTTTGTTATGACGCCCAACCATCTCGCAGTCTTCTGTGTGTACGTGTTCGTGTCTACAGGTGTGTGTATGACTGAGTTTAGCTGAATTCGGGAATGTAGCATGTGTCTCACCATGACAGGGAAGATGATGGCAGCCACAGTAGACTTGAGAATCCAGAGAAGGGCCAAACAGATGACCTGGATAAAGGTGAAGAGGTGGATGCGCCTCTGGGGGACGTGCCGCAGGTAGATCAAGTCTGGCTGGTGCTTGGCTGGCATCAGGAGCAGCTGGAGGCGATCCATGAACTAATACAGACACGCAGACAATGTCAGGTCAAACGCTGCAGGCAGTGGTTGAAGACAGCTCTGCATATATAACTGTACTTGTGAAGGAGGACATCTCTGGCATCCTACACACAAGTTATCTCTCTCTAGTTTTTATGGTTGTCATTAAGTGAAAGGCTTGTAGATTTTTTTTACGAATTTCATGGCTGCAATTGAGTCTGGTTTGTAGAAATGGCTGTAAGTATGACTGGGCATTGAACAGATCAAGAAAACTCACCTGGACACCATTGAGAGATGCCACACCCATGTAGAGGAACACGCCGTAGAGCACAGGCATTGGAATGAACTAAGAGAGACATGGAGCCATTCACACAATCAGTCCAATACCTATACTCTAACTGGAAACATGCAGAGATTCTTTCATCTGTAGGAACTCTCTTCAAAAAGCTAATGAGAATGCTTCTGGTTAGCTTTGCTTCCTGATTAAAACAGTCTCACAAGCAGCTTCTCCAACGTCAGTACAACATTTCCTTCCTATAGTCCTTATAATACAGTATTTATTTATTTATTTATTTTACAGTCCACAGGAAAAAAATGCATGCGCAAGAGCCAGGAATGCCAATATTCAAGCTGTCCACAAGGGGGAGTATCAGTTCCAACAATCTCATGTCAGTGACTTCACATTTTTGATAGGCAGCCTAATGAGGGAATGGAAACTTGAGAAGGCACTCAGCTGCAATCTGAGTTTAAGCTCCAGAGAACATGCTTATTTCACATCACATTACTTCAACTACGGGACTCCCTAATTGGATGGATAAAAGATTTTAAATTATTTTAAATTTAAGGCAGGGGACAGGAGTTTTTCCTAAAAGAGGAGGACAGTAATCCAAATTTCCATGGAGGAATTAAGAGCCGTTTCAACACTACCTTGAGCATAGGAGCCATGAACACAGAGAGTCCTGTTAGGAGGAACACAAAGATACCGGTGACTCTTTGCTCCCTGAATGAGGGGAAAAAGGAAAAACACAAAACTAAATCAAAATCACACACAAGTATACATTAGATTGTGTCTGACTTAACACTGAAAAACAGCTTCTACTGATAACATTTCTGTAAAGAAAAAATATTGCATCCACAACATAAACCTGTGTGGGTACAGTGAATCTCTAGACCAGCGGTTCTTAATCCCAGTCCTCCGGACCCAGAGCCCTGCTGGTTCAGTCTAGCTAACTAATGAATTACACCTAAGGATACAGAGTAAATGCAATGAACTACCTGGTAGAAAACCAGCAGTACTCTGGGTCCTGAGGATTGAGAACCACCGGTCTAGACCATCATGTAGGAACAATTCATCTAATTGTGGTAGACATCCTTTGTCCAGCAGCCAGGCCTGCTTACCTGACACCCAGGAACTTTGGCTGCTCCCCGGGGGCTGAAGTCTGGGTCTCCATTTTCAGAGAATCAATGTGGGCAATGGAGATGACAGTGGCAGCCACATACCAAGGCAGGCCCATGAAAGAACAGACAATCATCAGAATGGCTACCCAGAATAGATCCAAGTGATAGCCTGCCCCTTTCTGTGAGGAGACATAAGAGGAAAAGAATAATGAGTTTGTAGATAACCATCAAAACCACTTGTAAAAAGCAGAAGATTTAGCACCAATGCATACACCTGAAGCATCAAGGGACATTTGTTTTGACCATACATCAAGAGGTTCCATGCATCTAGACAGTCATGACCTTTACGTTTTTAATTACATACTATTCAAGATGGAGCACTGACCTTGAGTTTGTGTTCCTTCCTGTTGACAATCACAGCGGTGATCTGTTGGTCCATAAAGATCAGAATAGTGACCAGCAGAGCGGGGACTGATGCTGCCAGATACACCCACCAAGGGTTCCCTCCAAATGGGGTCACAAACCAGCCTCTTTGTGGATTCGTGGGCTGGAAAAACAAGAATGCAAGACTGTTAAGCTGAGAGAGTATTGAGCCACAGACATATGTGGAGACACCAGACTAATGTCTTATCATATTTCTAACATGTACACAGTCCAAGTCTCTTAGACGTGGATAATGTCTCAAAAAAGGACAAAAAAAATGATTTTGAGTGGTTACTTTATTACATGTTCAATAAGTCCTTGCACTGGAATGAGACTGAAAGTGCTGGTGCATCATTACATAACAAAATTTTGTGAATTAGTCTCTGTGGTCAAACAAAGCAGAGTCTGTGCTTGCAACTATAAGACTTTCTGTGTTCTCACATCACCTATAATCAAGCTGTTATTTGATGCACGAACCCTCTCCGGTACCCCATCATTCCCTTCCTCTACGTCAAGAGCGAGTCTTAAAGCCAGCTAAGTTACGTTTAGGTAAAGTAATCTCAAATTACTGGTTTCGGGTGATATCTATCACTTATTGGCCAACCTACAAAGAAGGCATTGCACAAAGCTTTAAACAAGAATTACAGAGGCTTTATGTTCTAGTAGGAAAATGGATCATTGTCAGAGTAATCAGAATAAACTGCACCTGGATGTTTATTGTCATTCTACTAGAAACCAATTCTTGCAGTCCAATGATTTCAGCATCATAGTATTTATAAAGCAAAGCTGAGGGTGAAATAGTAGTAATTCTGCCACATATATACCTTGAATTCACTTGGCACAATCAGCTTAGGGGTGTCCACACCAACCAAGGCATCCACACCACAGAAGAGGAGAATGGTCAAGATGATTGCGAAATCACTGATGAGCTTTCTCACCTAGGAGAGGGAAACATTCACATTAGGTTTCACTGTGATTTCATCTTTGGCCATAAGAATTACATACATCAACATTTTCAGGTAGGACAATAGGAACTAGTAGACATCCTCAGCTAGCCTGAGTGTGTGAGTATGAACCACTCAATCAATCCAGCTACATATGTGTAATTCCACACAAGTTGGTAGACATTGTGCCAAAGGTGGAAACTAACCAATTACAATGAACAGATTTTTTTTGAGTAACACTACCTTGTTGAGTACCTTTAAAAACTATGTACTTCGACTACTACATGAGTAGTGAGTACAATGAAAGTGAGTACAGTCAAAGCTTGAATAATTTATCAGGTTTAGTACCTCTATTTAGTTGATATGATTAAAAAGGAACTATTACCAAGGATAATCAGTTAATGCTGGTGATTTATTTCCCATCCCCAAAATCAAAGATTTCTGTTCAAAACCTTTATGTATCTTTATCTTGTAACTCTTTAGTGATTACTCTTGAGTAATTTACTAAACAAGTACTTAATCTATCAACTTGAATACAATGTAATTGAAGTAACAGTAATTCTGAGTAGAATATTTAAATACTTTCAACCTCTGGTATTATATAGTTCAAACTATGTTAACTATGTAGGTTTAATGGGTGTTTTGACATTGACACATTCTGTGCAATGACTTAACCGTAACTATAAATACTGCTTTATGACCTTAACAAGGATAAGAACATGTGATGGTTCACTTGCTGGTCATCCCTCTCTTCAAATGTTAAGAGAGTGAAATCTGACCTTTCCACGGCAACTCTCATTGGCATTTGAGCTACTAGACTAAACCAAAACCTCAATAGCCACCCCTAGTTAACTGGTTCACAGCTCATGTTGGTCACTGCCTGTCACGTGTTTGTGTGGCATTTCACAGAGTGAAAACTGCCCGTGCTACACATCCAGTGATTGGCTGTAGGTGCCGTCACTCACTGTGGTGGGGAAGAAGCGGCTGGTCTTGAACTGCTTCAGACACATGGAGCACGTGTAAGTCCCAAAGAACAGGATGAAGGACATCAGGGTGATGTCAGGCACAAAGCCACAAGTCTCTCCAACCAGCTCCCCTCCATACATCAGACATTGCTTCTTGGTCAGGGATGCCCAGGTGGCATTCGCTGGCTGTAAGACATGGACACAGAGGTTGCTTTAAATGTAACATAGTAGAGCAGCCAACATAGGGACTCGGCATCAAAACAACTCTCTCTGCAGTATAGGAATAAACAGCTGTCAACAGATACCTATGGTAAATTCACTATCGAGCAACAGTTTTGATAGCTGGTTCATTTATACCCTGTTGCATATAAGCTACCATGTATCAAAAAAGCGACACCACCTACCAGCTCAGTACTGTTCATCCATGCAGAGGCATCACTGTCGAGTTCAGTTGAATTGCCTAGTAAATAGAAACCATAACATCTAATCATTAAAATGGGAACACTCGCAGTATCGCCCTTGCCATTTTGGATCCGTGTCAACACATCTTGTCCCAAACACAATCCTGCCAAGCCACTCACTAAACAGAGACTGCCAGGGCTGTTGAGAAAGTAAACAGTGGTATCTACAGGCCAACACATACTAGTATCATTTGCTATCTCCAGTGTAAACATGACAAAAAATAAGTTGTGGGTTTAGGTTTATTGGACATGAAATCCCTTCTGTGATCTGGCTACACAGAGCCATATCTTATCCTGCAAGAAAGAACAGCCAGAGCAAGCTACTACATACCAGCTGAGGGGGGCATGCAGCGGCAGTCATACTGCGTGATGAGGTTGGGATCATATCCAGGATTAATCTGGTTGTAGTGGGCCAGCTTCAGCATCTTTTTGAAGGCATCGTATATGAAGATGAAGCTGATGAGGGCGGAGAAGCCTTCCTCGGTGAAACGTGTGAAGTACTGCACCAAGAAACTAGCGTCCGTGGCGACCAGCACCAGACAGAATATGCCCGACCACAGGCCAATCCACAACCGGAACTCAAGGTAGTCAAAGTCATTGTCTCTGGGGAGTGGAAAGGAAAGGATTCACAGAGGAAGCGTGTTAGTTGTGTGCAAGTGATTTCATACCCTTCCAAATATTCTTCGCATACAACTCTAAATCCTTCAGTTACTCCTGTTTGACCTGGATTCTATGAAGTTTAGGATGGCCGGAGGGAGTTGTAGGTTGGCAAATAGAAATAACGTTGTCATATGTATTCTCATGATCCCTCCAATGAACAGTCATCCAGTAGGGAAATTTAATGTTGATTGAGAGACAGTAAAAGACGAAGTGCTAACAGCCAGAGGTTTATGGCGAGAACATACAGATACTAGATGCAGATGCATCTAGTAGCCGAAGGATTAGCAGCTGCAGGCCAGTGACCCTGGCTATGGAAACATTGGGAGGACATGGAAGCCTCGGCAGGCTTCATTCACAGTGTGAAATTAAATGAGTGAATTATTCATAATGGAACATAATGAGTGTTTGGTAATGCTAGAAGACTCTGGCATGACACAAGAAGGAAGGACGGGAGCACAGAGGAGGAACGAGAAGGAAAAATTGAAAAAGGATGCACAATAAATTGATTGTATACAAAACTAAGGATTACATTACATTACAGGCATTTATCAGACACTTTTATCCAAACCGACTTACAATAAGTGCATTCTACGTAGGTAGGCAAGAGAACTAGTCACCAAAGATCGTGAGTGCATCTCCTTCCTATACAAGCATCTAAGAGCATAACCAGTGCTGAGGTAAAAGTGCAATAAGTTACCTACCTACTTTTTATTTAGACAAATAAGTGAAGCAAATAAGCAAGTGCTAAGACAAATAAGTGATAAACAAGTTGGCTGATATTTGTTTTATAAAGGCCTGTCAAATTAATTTTATCACTACATCACATAAAGTGAGGTTCAAATCATTACACTGGCCCCTGGCTCCTGGTCTACACAAGACTGTGTGGGGAGCTCGCCTGAGCCAGGTAATGTCCCCTAATCATTCAGGACAGGAGGTTGATGGCAAAACACATTGGAAATTAATAATCTGCAGGCAATTGTACCCTAGACAGTCTGATATTAAAAAGAGATTTAATCACAATAAGTTCCAGTGAAACAGATACGGTACGAATACACAAACCTAAAAATAATGTTGCTTGTTCTTCTGCTTTTATTTTTATTTAATTTATCTTTACCAGTCAATCTGAAAAAAAACAAGAATTTCCCAGGATATTAATGATTTTTGGGGATTTTGAAATCAATGAACATAAGTGAGAGTGAAACAGAGTGGGAAGAGGAACAAAAAGGTAACTACTCACTTGCTGAAGCTGAAGAGGAGTCTTTCAAAGACTAGCACTGGGCCTGTACTGCTGAGGATAGTCAAGGGCTGGCCAGACAACAGGCAGAACACTGTTCCAGTCAGTGCCGTACCCAGGAAACTTTCCAACACTCCCTAAAACACAGCACACAAAATATGCAGGCTTTATATACAGCTCAGGGAGTATAACATTATTACATTACAGCCATTTACACTTTTATCCAAAGCGACTTACAAAAAGGTACATGACATTATGTGGGGATTGAACCCACGACCCTGAGAGTCTCATGCTCTACCGACTGAGCTGTCCGGGCCGGAAATATAAAGGAGGTGAGACAGCATTCATATGATGAGCGTGGCTCAATAAATCAACTATCTATAAGGAGATTTAAAAAAAAAAGAAAAAAAAAGTTCAACAGACAAGTTATTTCACTGACCAGAAGAGTAGATACATAGATTCCACTGTATTTTCGCCATAACCCTTTGAGCTTCTCCACTTCAATGACATAATTCTGCTTATTCAGCAAGAACATTTGTTTCTCCCATACACATTACAGAGTTGCCAGTCTGGCCCTTCAGGACGGGCCTGTTCATGTTCCAGTCGTGTCAGGGGGGGGGTCATAGGAGGTGCAGCCATGACAAGGCTGCAGTGGCTGAGTAATCTGGATCTGTGGTTATTTACAGCCCGGGTAAATCCCTGAGGCTGGTCCTCGTGCAGTTCTGCTAAGATGCAATCTTTTGCCAGGAGAGAGGCCAAAGGGTACTTCAGACGTATATACACTCAGCACATAGAACCCATATGACTGCCCTCTACAGTGTGCTCTATACTACAGTTGTGTAATTGTGCAGTTCTGTCAGTAGCAGATACAGCAGACGGCTGTACTGTGAGCCAGAGTTCTAGTGTTCATAGAATAGTACACTCTGGAGAGTGGCAGGAAATACAGGGCTCAAAGATGGAGTGGCATACAACCAACGCCATGGGGCAGGTTCAATCCTATGCCACTGTGAGTACATAGCATGTGCCTTGGTATGCATGTTTGTCAACAGTCTGTCCGTCTGTATGTCTGTCTGTCTGTCTTGAAGCTCCACCAGAAGCCTTGTGAAAGCTTGTCCCAAGGGCACCCTGTCTCATGACCCTGTAACAACACAAGCTGACATGGCATTCCAAACTGGGCTAAACTTCCCAGGAGAGGAGCAGCTATAGCTTCATATTTATCCCGATGGGATTGAGATGCA
>CABFOQ010003145.1:7543-21250 GCA_900660455.1 Gephyroberyx darwinii | reverse complement strand
GGTTGAGCTACATTTGATTGCTTTGATTGATTTGGGATCAGCAAGTAGGCGTCTTGGGTAGACAACACAATTGACAGCAAGGCTCTGCTCAGTTTGCACTTT
The DNA here is from genome assembly GCA_900660455.1 of Gephyroberyx darwinii. NCBI lineage: Eukaryota > Metazoa > Chordata > Actinopteri > Trachichthyiformes > Trachichthyidae > Gephyroberyx > Gephyroberyx darwinii. Next base: position 21,148 of record CABFOQ010003145.1, on the reverse strand, counting down.
AACTTCTCTTCTTAAAACGACAGCCTAGTTTCTCAACAAAGCAAAACTAATAATTCTATATTTGCACATAAGATCTGTTACACCTGCATTACAGCACCCCTCCCCTGCCGTATGCCCTCAGCTCACACATCTTATTAACTTGACTGGCCAACAGCAGACTGAATAGCCTAAGCTCTAAGCTCTTGGGCATCATATTCTATTTTGGTCACATGAGAAAAAGCAAAATGGAATATGTGAATAAGAAGCTGGCCGTGTGACGACGTCAGAGCTGCATAGAGGGAAGTCAGAGGTGTGGAGAAACTATGTGCAGGTAGGCTATGCTACTGTAGCCTCCTCAATGTGCTGACTGATAGTGTTTTTTTTCCTCTTTACTAATTGTAACGATATGCACCGGGTTTTTAGCACCCATAGGTTACTTATACATTTGATGTAACATAAATTTGCCACACCCTGATGAAGGCTGAAACATTGGTGGTGTTTCAACTTATTAAATCTCTTCAAGGAGAGAACAGTGGGCGACTTTCATTCGCTTTTTCATAGTTTATTTTGCATTAGTCAGCACCTTACCAGAGGGTGTGCATTCTGTAGTGCATTAGAGTCTCTGCTGCTGTACATTTGTTTAGCTGTGGAACATTTTAATAATAAATTGAATAATGCAAGATGTGCATTAGAGCCATTTTTCAGCAGCTTTGCAGCTCTTCCATTTACTTGCTTTCACACTTTCTGTGACCAAGATAACCATAAATACTCTTAAGTACACAGATTACAAATAGTCTATATAATATACAATTGGCCTGCCAATACTGATTGTCATTATTGTCAGAGGTATTCTAATGCTGACTCAAGCTGTATTTTGCACACACACACACACACACACACACACACACACACACACACGCACACGCACACACTGAAGGTTATAGGCCGCATTATGACGACTGCTCTGTTAATCCTGTCGTTAGAGGCTATGACAGGAGTCTGATCATCTGTGTTCTATAATGGAAAAATACCATCAAAGTCACAACTGGGACTTAGTTCAGCGTGAGCTCAGCAAAAGCCACTCAAGGTCAGTTTGGGTTCAGGTTTGCAGGCCAGGCTTGATCTTGTAGGCCCACGTTAAGCTAGCAGCAGCCATAACACAGTTTGGGAGGCTCAGCTGGTACAAGGTTAACAGAAGACCTGTTTTGTCCTTGGTTACCTATATATAACACTGTAGAGCGGCTAATCTGTTAACTTTAGAGAGAGTATATCTATTTTAAATACCAAATTCAAAAGAGTGAGTCTCACCTGCATGTTGTCTGTAGCATCTCCAAGCAACCCACCAAATGTGATAGCATTGGTGACTGTGCCCAAGTAGATGAAAAGGATGGCTGATAGCGACTGGATGTGCAGTGCATCATAGAAGTCACTGGCAAAAAATGGCAGCTTCCGCTTGATATCCAGAATAAGCCCTCCACAAAACCTTCAAGACACAACCATACAAGTTAGTCTATCCACCGTCAATGCATCTCACAATGTGGTTTATTCAAACTAAAAAACTGACACAGGTGAATATGGTGGCATATTATTAATAATTTAATGTAAACTGGGACTTACTGGAGGTTTAAAATGCTTTCAAATTACAAAACTGTTTTTTAGTGTATGAATAATAAAGTATATAGCATCATAACTTCAAGCTTGTGCAAGACAAGCAGACAAGACAATATTCTTATGATGTTCAATTATCTATATGGTACAATATGCATCTCAAAAAAAGAAACATATACTATAGTGCAGGGCTCTAATGGTTCTTTACTCATGTGCAGCACATTTTCTGGCATGGAATCAATCAATCATCCCTAACACAACAAATGACTATTATAGTTTTTCTCAAGTAATTTGGGGCATTTCTCCAAACTAAAGTCAGCACTCTCAAAACAGTGAACACAGACATATAAACTGATCATTTTGCAAACAAAATGACAACATTTTAAAACTACATGTACCAATTTTCCAAACACTTCACACAAAACTCTCCAAACAAATGTCCATACTTGCAAAATAGCTAACACAGTATAAACTATAATACCATACTCAGGCTATAATTTTGCAAAGCTTACAGAACCTGGCAGTAATGAAAGGCTCGATGATGAATAGTAACAGTAAACTACCACATTACATATTATAGTATTTCCAAAATTGGGAGGCACAGACATTTAGCCTACTGTGAAGGAAAACATTTAATCAACAAATTAGAGATAAAATTCCATGAAACCAGATTACGGAACAATAAACATGTTATGTGGGTATAACTTAATATATTATCTTATCAATATCCATAAAGATGTAGTAAGAAATGAAAGCAGCACCTCCTTTTGAAAATGGAATTGAGACGTTTTCCAAAATAAGAGGTTGTTTCAGCAGCTGTGTTACCAGTTTTGAGAGCATGAACCTTGGAGAAACGTGTCGAATCAATTGAGAAAAACTGTAACGTGACAATTCACAAGTTATCATTTTAATCCTGTGATGCATTTCTTTATTGACAGATGTCTGTCAGGATGGTCATGCCCTCATCTACAAGGCACAAGTACACACCCAACTGTATATTCGTAGTAATTCGCATTGATCTTGCTGGCCCGTTATTTATTCTATGGATAACAATTAAGATTTGGCAACGTTAAATCCTCCTTACCGTCTAGTGCGCTGAAGCTCTTCTCCAACCTGATGCCCTCCCCCTCCTCCCTGTCCCCCATCATGGGGAGTGTCACCATTCATCTGAGGTGATTCCAATCCAGCGTACATGTTCTTCCTTTGAACACAAAACCAGAACAGTCACAAACTACCTACCAATCAATATCTTTCAAGCATGTATGGAAACTCCAAAATTAATTTTGTGATTAAGAGATTCAGTCTCAGGTCTAATAACCAGAAATTCAATGTATGGTCATGTAATGAATTAATCATATAAAATCATTTTTGCAGCAAAATCTTACGATAGTTGTACACCTTTTTACTTCATGTGCAGGCCATCATCTGAATGCTGAATGCTAAAACAATAAATCATTGGTCCACTCAGGAAGGATCGGCCATTTCCAAGGAAGGCCTCATTCTTTTTCCCGCTATCCAAGGGACACTGACTAATTCTCAATAAAGTAATTGAGAGACTAAACTTTATGCCACCTGTGCAGTGCACTAAACTGTAAACCTGCCACAGTCCATAGGAAAAGAGGATGAGGTGATGTGAATGACATGTGAAGAGTGATCTAGACCGAAATCAGATGGAGCCTACCTCTTGTCAGAGGAGGGAAGAGACTTGGGTGGCTCTATCCTGATGTCAGGGTCCCACTCCCCAGGGGGCAGAACAATGACCTCATCCAGGAACTCTTCAATGCCAGCCAACAGGTCCACCCTGTCTTTGGCCTTGTAGGCGATATCGTGGAATACCTGCCAACAAACAGACACACACAACCAGTCCATTATTAAGCAACCCATTCATTATGTGACATGTCCTTAAATTATTCAGGCAGTTTAGGGATTTTTCACATGGGTGTAATGCAAAACCAGAAAATGTGCTACCACTGTGACTCAGTACAGCGCATTCATACTTCCCCATCTGATAAAACCTTCCTGCGACCGAATTTTCACAGGAGAACTGAGAGTTTAATTAAACTTTAACTTGAGAAATCCTTGAAAAATGCTTCCTATCCTGCAGATTTGACATACGACAGATAGGCTGGGCGGAGCTATGGCCTGTGGGAATTTGCAGGTCAGGTGCTTTTGGGGTAGAATGTAAAAAGCTATGGGCTGTATGTCATCAATCCCTGGAAACATTGAGAGTTTAGAGGAGGTGATGTGAAGGAAAAAAACAGTGCTGAATAAAGAGTCCATAATGATCAGAAGAAGAGAGCAGACTGTAGACTGTGGGGAAGGACCGAATCCTCCAACATCTTATAGGTGTACCACTTTAGAGGATTGGCCATCTCATTACAACAGAGATCCCAGTATGCTCATCATCTCGGCATCTGCTTGATAAGGATAAGATCTACAGCATTAGAGGATTGAGGCTGGAGAAAGTCCTACTGCCACTCAGTCCTACATTTTGTGATTTACAGTTCGAGAAACTCATCAGGAGTTGTTGTAGAACTTGTGACACCATCCAATCTTAATTTGTGACCCATATGGCACCTGCTATCTGAGGACTGGCGGCTCCTCAGCTGTTACGATAATCCGTTAAAACAAATACAGCTGCCTCACATCTAAACAAGGCCAATATCTCAGCGCAGCTTCAAGAGTGCATGTTTAAACAGTAGATGAACGGACAAATTTCAAACCCAGCACAGTAATAGCGTACCTCATCTGACATCAGGGTGGCAATGGCTCTTCCGATCTCATGGTAGGACTTTGCTTTACCTTTGGGGCCGAGCAGGACAAACAGGAATCTAAATAGCAGTGAGAAATATAAACTTCAGTCAGAAAATGCTTTAATGACTATACCTTGACATACATAAAATCTATTAGTCACCTCTATCTAAGTGACAGTAATGATTTTGCAATTAATGGTGCAACTGTTTTGGCATGATTGTGTTAATAGTCAGTGGTCTCCACCTCGTGGGCACCGGGACCTCAGTCAGGGCCCCCAGCATGACCGCCTGCTGCAGACGAACAAACGCCACAAAGGGAGTTTCCAAGAAATCAACCTCTCCCACCAGCACATTGGAGGCCTCGGCATCACGGGGCAATTTTTTCATGAATTTATTCTTCAGCTGCAATGAGAAAGCAAGAAAGAGAAAGAGAGAGCTCATCAGAGAATGGAAAGGATTGTGGCGGCAGTATAACACCAACAATTTAGTTACATTTTCCATTCAGGATTATCCATTACGAGATACAGATGCAGGAATGAGGGGAAGCTCACACAGACTTTCTCTCAGTCACATGATACTTGTGACACTTCAAAGACATTACAAACAGAGGAATACATTCAAATGTGGTGTTAACTTAGCAAGGCAGGAACTGATGTAGATTACCATTTTAGTGTCTATAATGTTGCATAACAACATGCTACCTGCCCTTCACTAGAATTGCGTGGTGAGCCACAGGTTGGATTTATACAACCTAATATACACACTTTACTACAGCACATGAAATTGCATATAAAATGTCTCTGCAACTTTACAAGTGACATAAAGTCTACACTGTGTCCGTTTCGGATTTAGTCAATCTGCACACAACTGAGGTTGTTTTGTGTTTTTGAATCTCAATTTATGTGTATTGTTAAGGTCTTGGTGTGATGTCAAAGGCCAGACCATTTCAACTATTGTCCACTTTTATTGGCCACTGCTGTCAGTGTAATTCCAGTAGTTAATAATAATAATAATAATAACTTAAGAGCGCCTTTCAAGGTCCCCAAGGCACTTATCAACAGAAGAGAGAACTAGATAAGGTGAAAAAACAAAAAAAACAAAAAAACAACTCGTCTAACAAGTAGGAAGACAATAAGACAAACAAAGGACAAAATGGCAAAAAAGCAGAGGGCCACAATTCAGCAGCTGGGTCCAAAGGCCTGGCTGAAGAGGAAGGTCTTCAGCCGCTGTTTAAAACCTTTACGCTATGGGCCTAACTTAACTGGTACATTTACAAGAAATGGGCTGATTAGGAAGCAGACTGTATTCTGTGATCTTTTATCTATGCATGGTGTAACTATGGACCACAGAAACTATTTACATACGGCTACTCAATCCTGATATGAATGCAGCAAGAAAGATAAACTGTGTGTGTAGACGATTAATAACTCACACAATGAAGATGGGAGTTTCTGCTGCAACACTGTTGTTACGCAGTAGGGAGCCAGGGGTCTTATCTGCTAGTATGTGGCACACATGAGCTTTGTCATTGGTTCCCATGAGTTCATGCATACACACAGCCTAACACATGGCCCTACAGTGAGATATTGTGAATGGAGGCCTGGAGTGTCAGCCATTAAGTCATGGGATGACTTGCATAGGATCTGCTCAAAGAAAATGTCTCCACACACAAATATGTTGACGCAGACATATTACCTGATCCTTCTCCGGTTTATCAGAGAAGTCACTCAGGCTGTTGGAGGTGAGGTTTCGATGGGTAGTGGTTGGGCTACCTGCAGAGGTAAGAAAAGGTTAGGGTCAAAAGGTAGTCATGTTTTGGCTGAAATGAAAAGACAAGTCCCAGAACAGAAAGACACCCGGAAAGATTTTCAGGAAAAGAGATGGAGAAACAGAACCACCAGGACCTAGATAAATGTGGCCTGGCTTAAGCATGCAAAGCTTCTGTTTTAAATGAGCCTAAAGGGCTTGGTCTAGTTTGATGCAGCCACATAAAATATGGTCCATTCACTCTCTCATTGTCAATGACAATGTTGGAAAAACGTAGCCATGACATTTAAGATTGAAATTAAATACTAAGTTATATATTCTATTCTATTCTGTCATTGTGCTGTATGTGTTAAGTACTAGTCCCACTTTCCTTTTCATTGGTTTGTACTCCTGAATACACAAACCTCCAGCTTATTACTAGGAAGGACTGAAGGACAGCTCAACAATGTTCTGATGTAAGGCTATATTGGTTATACTTATACTATAAAAATTCAAGAATTCTGTATATTGCGTTACATGGGAGTTGTCCTTGTTATCAATGGCATCCCACATTCAACAAATGCAGTTATTGTACTTGACAGTCCCACTATGCTACTTCCAGTAGGAGTGCTAAGACCTCACTTACAGAGGTGTCCCATGCTGGAGCTCCTCACAACCTCACATGGTTCCTCTGAGTCTTGAGGGGTTAAATAAGGGTGCTCAAGAGGGCTGCGTGCTATAGAAGCCCACATGCAGAAGACAGAGACGGCAAAGAGAAGGAAAATAAGGGATAGGAAAAGGAGGGAAAAGACAGGGAGGAAAAAAAGAAGTCTTTTTAGAAAAAAATTAGGTTAGGTTGACAAAGACATTAGACAAAGACAGTCTGATATCAGAAAACACAAAGAGTAAGAGTAATCGAAAGTGAGACGGCTAATCAAACATGTGAGTGTATTTTACATGATATTATGTGCTGCGTATTAATTTCCAAATATGACAGAATAACATTGCCTATACCCAGAGAGAACTGTATATTTGTAAGTAATAAAAGATCAACTTAATGTGGACTAAAGGGTTCTTGGGTTCTTATTGGCTTTAAAAGAATAAACCATTTAATGAGATTTCAGACAAATAAATGATCATTGTATGTATCAATTAGTAATTATTTTCAAACACATTCTGGGCACACAAGAAAGCTCATTCAGCATTCTGCAATATCACAATTCAGGTAAATGGACCAGTATCACCTACACCATATTTACATAGGTATAGTTTGCTGGCACTTATATTGTGAGACCCCCTATAAGACCCCCTATAGAATAAATGTCAATCAAGGTGGAATGGTAGATTGGTAGAAGTGATTGGGTCAAGAGAGCTAAAAACAAAATGGCTGCACCAAACTGGCACCTGCATTACCATTCTCCTGGTTGGAAAACAGCCTACTTGCACTGGAAACCGTCTTGCCAATGTCAGCAAGGGAGCGTAGGTTTGACTTCTTGGTCTGGTGGCGATGCTTCCGTAACAACGTGTACATGACCTTTTCCTTCAGCTCCGGCTTCAACTGACCACTCTCGATCTGGTTGTCGGTGATCATCTCTGTCAGAGGGACAATGTGAAGGAAGAGATCAGGAAACGAGATGTGATGAAGAGACGATGGTGGAATATTGGGTAGTGGATTTGACTTACCGACAACCTGCGGCAGCGTGGAGGCCTCTAGGTCCAGCATGATGGTGCCCTTCTCAATGCAAGTCTTGAGTTCCATCAAGCTGTGTAAGGACAGTGTGGCCACATGAGGCTTACTCCAGCGCTCTCCGCCCGCCTCTACCTTCTCCTCAAACTTGATCCACCTGGAGGGGGAGGGGAAAAAAGACAAGAGAAAGACTGCTAGTGCTGCGTTCGCTGCAGAAGAGTACTGCCAGTGTTGTGCCCTAGTGAACTTTAAAAGACAAAAGACGGCGTTCCAGAAAAAGCTCTGAGGCCAGAAACCCAGTTCACTCACGTCTGATCTAGTCCTACCTTGGTGTGGATCATAACACCATCAGGTGGCTTTAAAACAGCTATGAATCCACTACAATGCACAGTTGTATACGCAATAAAAATACATTAACATGCCTATTTACATGTGTTGCAAATCACTTCAGAATGTAATGCAGCCTGTTGCATTGTGTAGAAGTAAGGTCCCTCAGGTCACAAGCTAGACTACAAGGGAGACAAATCCAGCACAAAGCCTATATTGATTCTTCTGTTGGAATATTTGGAATGTCTAAAGGAAACACCAACAAATGTATACAAGGATGAATTAGGCCAATTTCCATTGATACCCCCAGAAACAGCGCCCTAAAATAGTACTGAGCCTTGAATCAATCAATCAGCAACGCAAACCAGACCAGCACTGCTAACAAACAACATTTTACACCAATGAGAATGTAAACAGAGGCTATTTGTGCTCCCACATATACAAAGCAGAGACAAAGCCTGATGTGGTACAGACTCGACCACAGTCTAGCCATTGAGGAAGGCAGACAGAAAAACATGGCTGCCAATAGATGAAAGAAATTGTGAGGTTTAAAACAATATGCACTTGCACTCACATTATGAAAATTTTATATATACAAAATATACAAAAAACCACCCAAGTTCTGCCTGTTCAGTGAGGAGGGGAAAATCCTCCTTAGGGAAGAAAACACTGCTGTCCTAGCTCCTCGTTGCTCCTGAGTGACCCATGATAAAGAGTCTGTAATCATTACATATCCACTAATAAACTGCGCCAAAATTAACAGATTCTCTGTATCATTTTGATGAATATCATATAAAATGTTTTTTAATATTGTCAATTAAACACCTTTGAGAGCAAGGTGAGAAATAAAAAGGGCAAAGAGAAAATGTACATGTTGACTGAACAAGATACATGTTTTTTTTTTCCAGGTAAGTTACCGATAGTAAAGGTCACTGCAGAATAGAAATAAAAGCACATAAAACAGCAGCTTTCATATAATTACATCCAAATAAGGGCTGCAAACAAAAGGCGACAAGGAGGGTTCTCTTTTCTTTACAAAACAGCCCCACGGTGTTGTGAATTGGTCACAGTTCGTGGGGAGAAAATAGGGGATGCAGGACGGCGTAGAAGGATCCGATAAATCACTCCGCTTGGGAAATGCTTAGTAATGTTGAGAAGGTGACACTCCTCAGGAACGTTCAGACCACACATAGCTAAACTTCGAACGCGAGACTGAGGGCAAGGTTTTTTCTTTTTAATAATGCCTTTCATGTCACCACCACAAAAGATCCATTCTCCTGAGCCTGGGGATGGGGTTTCCTCTGGGGATAGAGTATCCCTCTGGCTATGGTCCACGCACCTGTGACCGGCCCTCTTGCAAGGAGAGGAGGCTGGCTAAGGAGACACTATCCACCTCAGGGGTTGATTTACCTTCCCTTTCATTTAAAACTTTCCCTTACACAAAAAAAGGAAAGAGGGAAAAACTTAACTTAAAAGGCTTCTCACTAGACTGTGAATGTATTTGTGTATGTCCGTTATTTGTGGAAGACTTTCTCCAATTGAAGGGTGGTCTCCCTGCTCATGACACAACCCTGCTGCACTATTATTACTAAATCTTGAATTAGTTGGGCACAGCCCTGCTGTACACATTTCACAGTTTGGGAGCTGTATCCCTTACAAATGAATGTCTAGCTCACTGATAAGGCATTTCCTCCTTTTACCTGTAACACTAAAACAATGTGCATGTGATTAGAGGTCTGGCTATCACTCTGACTCAACCACTGAATTATGTATCCATGCATGGCATATCTGGACCTTAGAGCTAAATAATAGTAAATTCTTTGGACATAAACATAGAGGAGCACCGTCAAACTATCCACAATAGTTCCACAAGTATCCACAATATGACAGGCAAATTCAACATCTTTCATAGCTCATGGCGGCGATACGTCTTGTTCTGATCACATGGGAGGTTCTGCGGTTTCCTGGTTTCACAAGGCAGGTGCCGCCGAGCCCATCCAGATAAGACTGGGAGTTCACTGGAGGGCAAAGTATTTCCCTACACACACAACACATAATTACATCCACAAGGAATGTGTCAAATGCACAAGGGCACTGAGGCAGGAAACACTGCACACCACCTCTCAATGTACTCCTCAAATACACCCTTCCTTAGAGCATTACCTGATCGCAGTAGGTAATTTAATGATGCTTCGGCATTACCATGCTTTCTCAGGACAAGAGAAAGGATATGGGCGAGTGGAGGAATGAGAGTGTGAATGAGTGATCGGTACAGTGTATGTGACAGCATGCCTGACTGACTTAAAAAGACACACTAGCTTGGTAGCTCACCTGGCTGTCTCCTTCCACTCCATCTCCTGCCCGTCCACAGCCAGCAGTTCGTCCAGCTCGGTGAAGAGCTGGGGAGGAGGGGGGCCATCATCCTCCTCTCCCAGAATAAACTTGATCCTCTCTGCTGGGGAGACTGAGGGGAGAAAGAAGCAAGAAGAAAGAAGTTAGGGACCAACATGACTAGGCAGATTCCAACTATATGCATCTTATAGTAAAGCTAAGGTTTAAGCAATATACTGGAATTGATTAAGCATGGTTAATCATTGTTATGGTGTTACTGTTATACCCACAGGATGTGAGGTTGCTATATAAACTTTGACACTTCCTGGGTTAAAACAAAAAAACAACCACTGACTGAAAGATTTTAGCTGTTTTTAAGAAACTTAACCTCTACTTTTATGTTTAAAAAAGCCATGATGATGTGTTTTATCAGAAGAAGTGTTATGTTACAAAGTATTTTACCAACAATAAAACAACAGGGCTGTATAGGAATATGAGGCAATAAATATGGCTTCACAATAAAGGAATAACAATTACTGGTTGCTGGTTTCCTAATTTGGACATCATTTTGTTTTATTAGCTATTTTGTTTTAATCCACAAATGGTTAGACGTAGAATACTAAGACTGAATGTCCCACTGGCACAGTGATTCATTAAAGAAACTTGTGTTATTATTGAAGAAACTTTTATAGGTATTTATTGTATAAACTTTTATACAAAGACTGTAAATTATGTATTTTGAACCTTGTTTCTTTACAACTGTTGTATGTATAAACACTGCAGTACAATACACCTGTATTTTGAGGTGCAATAAATTATGAAAGTTCCACAACACTGTTTTCCACCTATAAATCCAGCAGACAGTCGCTGCTGTCTCAGCAACAACAATAGCATTAGGCTCATTTCAGCTGATAGTTGTCAAATGAATACTGATAAAGTATTTGTTCCTTTGTTTTGATGGCTTCACTGTCCAAGACAAATGTCCCTGTGGGGACAGTAAAGTTCATCTTATCTTAGAATTGCACTTGAACTTATGGATTAAAAAGCATAGCATTGGTTCACTGAACCTATAAGGATATAAAGCAATTAAAGGACTTTTTCCTTTAGTCCATTGCTATACATTGCTGTTAAAATAAAATAAATTAGTCATTTCTAAAGCAAAAGCTATACAATAACAATGTTGTTGATTCACTAAGTACATGTGGTGACTTGAACAAATATTTTAACTAGTGCTTAATATGAAAAAATACAAATATAATAATAAAGAAATTAAAAAAATACAAACAATTATACAAATCTCAGTGATAACTACTCCGGAACGCAGGAGTCCACGAAGATCAAATTATACTAAAAAATAAAAATGTTCAATGTCTTGTTAACGATGTGCAGACACACGGCTCTGCGGGGAACAATAATTCATATGACGGAAATCCATTGAGACGGAAAACTTTAACCTCTGAGAATAGGAATTTGTGCTGTGAGGAAAGACTTTGATAACACACCCTCATCATGTGGAAGACCTTATCCATGAGCAGCAGTGGTAGCAGTGAAGTGTGAGCCAAGATCAGGAAACTTGTACTTCCTTCTAAGAAGTTCTGTTTACCAGGCACTTGTGGTGCCTATACTATACCGGAGGGTGTGACAAGACTATGTGTCACAGAACTGGCCTGTGGAAATTAATAAATTGAAAATATACACAGTACCATGCAAAAGTCACATGTAAAAAAAATCCATGAAGCAAAGATCCTTTCAAAAATAAACAAATAAAAAGTTTCTAAATATCAAAAAACACTAATGCAGAAAACAAAAATATATCTTAATAATATATCTTTCTCTTCCTCTCTTTAGACAAAGACATAGAGATAAAAGGAGAGATATATAACTTCAGGATTGTCCCTGTTTTCCTCAGGTCAAGTCCATCTGTAAGGAGGCCACTTGTTACAGTACAGGTTGTTTCTTAACACTTGTAGGTAAATAAAAGGGTTGTACAACCCTGAGGTGATGTGACAAAGTGGATGTTAAGCTGTAAGTCACCAGAGGCTATTTATGCAGCTTTCTATTTGGTATGCCAGTTGGGACACCACCGGCAGACACCTTGATAACATAACAGTGACAGGACCTTTTAATCCTCAGACAGCACACCCAAAGCTTTATTTAGAAGAGTTGTTTTTAAAATAGTACAGTTGGAACTGTTCTGCTGCAGTGCGAGACGATGGCGAGCTAAATGAAGGTCAAGGTAAACAGAGGAAGCATGTCTTGGAAACAATGGAAATATCTCCAGGCTGATGGACATTTGGTTTCTTTCTTGTATAGGAGCCGTTACAATGTGGCCTAGTCATCAAGGCAATCAATCGGGACAGAAAGACAAGAGACTACTAATACTTCCACGAGGCCACAGGGCCTTCTCCTGTCCTAGCCGACTGTCTGACATGCAGGATCTGACTTTTAACGTGCCACTTATTGACGCCACATGGTGTACACAACAACCATTCACCTCTTAAGTCTCACAACTAGTGTTATCAATGAAAACCAGGCCTTTGTTGTGGTTACACACAACTTTTAAGTGGACAGCTTCACAGGGTTTGCCAGAATCAACAGGATTAAGGGGATTTAGCTGGAGGGCAAAACAGCGGAAAAACCAACAAGTGAAAGTTTCTGTATGCATTGTCTGGGAGTGTGTGTGTGTTTTGTGTTGGGACTTTGCTTGGCATCGTGTACTCTACCCACACTCTGACCGCCATCTAATTTGTTATTATACATGCTGCTATAGCATGAAACCTTTGGTCACCACCTCAGCGTTCGCTCTGCTTTTAGCGGACAATCTAAACAGCATCTCAAACTGAAGGACATAGTGCTCTTACCTTATTCATAGTTAGCTAGCTGGGAGCTGGGAAAGCAGAGGAGAGAATAGGAATAGTAGAGAAGTAAAGGGATGTCGTAGGGCCAAAGCATGAGGCAGTAAGGCCCACTTTCTAAATAAAGGGGAAATAGCTGAGCTGAGCCGATATGAAAATCTTTGCAGGGGGCCACTGGAGTAGTTTGCTGCTCACCAGGAGAGAAATGTTTATCCTTACAGTAGCTCTAGCTTCATTATACAGTAAGGATTACCCTCTCACTCAACCATACAAGGCTGTTTATAGTTCAGATTGTCCATGGAGATACAGTGGGATGAGG
>CABFOQ010003135.1:9750-21698 GCA_900660455.1 Gephyroberyx darwinii | reverse complement strand
GTTTTCTCTCTGGGCAGTGCAGCGTGTGTTTTTTTTCCCGTACATGTACGATTTATAGACATTTACAAAAAAAGGTAATGCATAGTTGGATGTGTTATTAACCTCAGTGAATGCTGGTGTTGCGGGTGCATTAGCTTACAGTGCGGTGCAGCGCGAGCGGGGTTCACCGCTGCTGTTTTGGGTGGTGCCTCCCATTCACTGTGAGATAGCAGCACATGGTCCTGAAGCAGGAGGGGAGGATGGAGGGGAGGAGGAGTGAAGGGGGGCGGGGGGAGAGATACAACCGACCCCATCGGGACAGGACAGCTCTTTGGTTGCAGTAGGAGATCAATGTTCTATTTCACTACTGTCTAATCTCTCTCTCTCTCTGGATCAATGTGCTCGTTTCTATGGGGCCCTGTATCCCCCCACCAAGTAGGAGCTGATCAATGAGTATAGTATAGTCTTTGCACCACAACTCAACCTATATGAGCCTGGATCAATGGTGGCTTCGAGTGGAGTCTCAAATCTAATCTAGGTGCAAGTGCCAAGCTGCTTGCATTTGATGATCATACACTCAAAGTGCCACCATTAACTTTATTACATCGCTGATATCAGCCAGTCATCCACTTCCGATATCATTTTATCTTTTTTCGGCACCAAAGCATTAAAAGCTCAGTATCGGCCTTTAAGAACCCATATCGGTAACAAGTCGTGAATATCCAAGCGCTCTGTGGTAATCAAACCTTCAAAAGTGCTTTTATATGTATTCTCTCCTACTCACATTTATTCTTGTTTACCAGCTGTATCATTCACACCCCCATGCTGTGGCAAAGGAAATCCCATGCTATTATGTTTTGTGGTCTCTCGCCCCCTCTCTCTCTCTCTCTCCCCTTGTTAAGGCATTGAGCACAGGGTGGGAGATTAAGGATAGAGAAAGCAGAACAGATTGGTCAGGAAAAAAAGTTAACCTAGATACAGCACAGGCATGTACATGTGTAGGTTCCACACACCTCTGTCGCTGGTTTGGCTGGTTTAGGAACGTGGGACTTGAAATGATTGAACTATGTGGGTGATTTTGGTACATCGGTGTATTCTTGTCTATTGTGGTGAGAGATCCGCTCCGATATGACGTTTTGATGAGATCCCACAAGCCTCCCGGTACCTGGTCCTTCCCCACATGTTTCGACACAATAATGCATTTTTTCTCTTCACCTCAGCACCTCTTGTCTGGCAGGGTGGGACCAGAAGAGTGAGGTTGAATGCAGGTTGAGGTCCAGGGCGAACTACTTTTTTTTTTTGCAGTGACAAATTGGCCAGCACCTCTGCTGCAGATGGGCAGCTGATATTAGCCGGTGCACAGGAAGTGAAGGGAGGAGGGGGATGTAGGGGGGGATTTCTCAGGAGACTCCGAGTTCCAAGTAATGTGTGGGGAAGCTCCAAGGGAACGAGGACTATTCCACTGATGCTGCGTGAATGCACTATGGAAATATTAGCATTAAATCCAATTAATTATCCCCCGTGGGTCACTACAAAGGCTGCTGGGTAACTATGTTAAGCACTATGAAACAAATGAGTGATTTACCTTTACCTTTACCTTAATTACCTACCTGCATATGTTTGGGATTTTGTCACATTGTGTAGTCTTGCACTGTGGGAAAGAACTTCACTCCCAGAAGGCAGTGGGTTCAATTCCCGCTCCTTAGATGTAGTCCGAAGATGAGTCAGGTAGATTGGAGACTCAAAATTGGCCATTGGTATGAACTGGTGACCCGTCCAGGGTGTCGCCATACGTTCCATCTAATGCATGCTCCAGACTCCAGCCTGCCTATTTACTTGCACCTTGAGTCCGAATGCGACCCGTCAAAACCTCGGTAGAAATCAAAATCCACTTTGAACGTTTCAGGAATGAAAAACTCCCACCATTTACTCTACGACACACAGACCAAACACCCAATAAATAACACTGTATGATACAGCATTGTGGCCTTGTACATTAGGATTTGCATGTTTGGAGGCATTCACAAAGGGAATTTCAACCACAAAATTCAACTTTTGAGTGTTTATTTTCCCCCCATCTATCTGTTTTGTACATATTGAAGGAGGAAGCTTATCGTATTAGATCGCGTCTTTGGAAGATTTCCTCCAAGGTTCAGTGGTTTTATTTACCAGTGAAAGTTTGCAGTGAAAGTTTGTCTTATTTAACCATGACCTAATCCTTACCAAAGCTAATGTCGCATTATTCTTTCGTAGTGGAGGAACGGAATCCTCACATTATTTTTTGTCCACAACGCGCAATCTGTGTTTCAAGAGTTCACGCTAATTCCGTGAAATTTTGCGAGACTGTGTTGATGGAAACGTGGTGGCATGGCCGTCGGGGTCGGGTCGTTCGCTTCCTGCCTGCGGGCCGGACAACAAAGGACTCCCCAGAGCTGACCACGCTGGTCTGATGACTGATGGTAATTGCCAGGGCAGCTCCCAGTCAGTCTCTATATTGTCTCCATTGTGCATGGCTCTGCTCGGGCCCTCAGCCGCAGATGCTCGTGTCCACATGGCGCACACAAAAGAAGAAGAGGCTTTTCTTTGTTCTTTTAGAATCACCCCCCCCCCTTCTTGTTCTGAAGGTGACCTTTAACCTCGGGGCTGGGAGGGGGGTCTTGTGAGGGTCTCAACAGTCAGGGGGGGTGATAGGATGCAGTGGCTTTCTCCAGATCAAGTGTCAAGTACTTAATTCAAGCATTTCCTCTTGGTAAGCTGTGGGTTGGATTTCGTTTTTTGAATCCCGATACAGATATCAATATTTTTGGGCTGAAGCCGCCGATATCTGAAGTTTTGTGCAGATATTTATGTTTCAATTGCCAAAGAAATCCCCCAAATTCAAAAGCATTACAAGGCTTCAGCGTTCCCCCTAAATATTATTCCTGTCAGGGTGGAAAAGCCTCACAAAATGTGTGTTAGGTGGGTCAGCAGCTCCTTAAGGCAGGGTGAGGCAGGTTCTACTGACACCCCTGAAGCTGTTGAGGAAAATCATGTTGGTAATGGCTGATATCTGGTTTTAAACAAAAGGCCAGTATCGGCCCATATATATCAGTCAAACTCTAGTGTCAGTAGTACTTTGAGCTGTAAAAAAAGCTGTTTTTCCTTTTCTTGCGAGCCACTGATGTTAAGCATGACTCGTAAGTGCAAACATACGGACGTTCACAAGTGATCAAACAGCATTTGTTGTTGAAACGACACTCGAGCATCAGATTGGACGGTGCAGACGGAGCTCGGAGGAGTGCTATCGAGGCGTAATGGAGGCAGATGAAATTATTTCTGCTTTCCCTCGGATTCATCAAGTGCCAAATTGCTGCCATTATTCTGTGTGGGTTCGGGAAAAAGCAGCATCCAGCTGTTCCAATTCTGCCTGGCAGCCCGCCCCAGGTGGAGGAGGGCTATGCGCCTACACACACACACACAGGTGCACATGTACACACACAACCTACGACTACCAAACTCAACATTGCGTCTTTGTGTCTCTCTCTCAGCCGCCGCCTCCTCTCCTCTCTCTCTAGGCGTCCCTCTCATCCCCATTGACATGAACACACACTCCCATTCCTCCTTTCTCTCTCTTGACAAGTAAAGAAGAATTTCTAATCAGGTACTTTTGAATATGAACACGCCTCACAAAAGCAGAGTGACAGTGCGATTCGTTCCACGCCCACCTTCTCACTATTTTATTCTCCTTTCTTTTATTCCTCGCGCGCACAAGCGGCTGTAGCAACACCCATTCGCTTACACACACACACACACACACACACACACACAAGCTGGGATGGGCTTTGTTAGGTGTCTGTGAGAGTGTGTGCATGTGTGGCGTGTGGCGTGCCTCATTACTCCCAGCGAGGGGGTTGACAGTGGGGGAGGTGTGTTGCTGTCAGTATCCCACCTACAGGCACTGGACACCGGGAGGCTGAGTAATTACACAGGGAGTGGGGTTTGTTCGATCATGGTGCTACTCCAGTGCACGGCCACCACCTTGTCTCTTAACTGACAAGAGGCCAGCTCAGACAAACTCCACACTCGGTGTAGACCGCTAAATAGATTACATACAGGGCCGATATTGGCCAGTCAGTCTTATCCACCTCTCATATGATGCATTTTATTTGATTCCATATTTATTGTAGAATTGTTCAATAATACACTGGTTGTCTATTGTACACTATTGTACTGATTCTACATTTTGATTGGATTCCATAGAAATATGTTTTATTTTTTATTTATTTTTATTATTATTATCATCATCCTGGGTTTCAATGGAATGTTTTAGTGTCCCATGGTCTAAATGCTGTTTCCACAATTCTGGGGGAAACAGTATATCATTTTATGTTATCATTTTATAATTTCAGCACAAATTGTCCGCTACTAACAGTTTCAATCAAAAATACTGGTCATTCAAAGAAGAGAGGATAGAGAGAGCTCCTATTGGGCTTTGGTGTGTTGAAAGATGCTCTTTGTTTTGGGTCGCACCTATTTCACTGGTAGTTCAAATGACCATACACATTTTGGCCAAGCCGTAGCCTTCATCAGGGAGCGGCACACAAAACTGCATGAAGAACAAGACACTGGATAGAGGAAGTTCCATGTCAAGGTCCAAAAATATCGCCGCCGTTATCGGCCTTTAAAAACCCATGTCAGTCGAGACCTGGCAGCAACCACTTCCCCTAAAATTCATTGTGACATGCTGTAATCAGGGCGGTCCCTGCCCTTCAAGTCTAGACAGAGCCAGCAAGAGCACCAAAATGCCAGAGGAGAAAATTGTAGGTATGAGATAATGGGTTAAATGGGCTAAATACAAATCAGTATTTGTATTGTGTCCTTCAAAAACCCATATCATTTTAACTGTACTACGCCCCAAACTATTCGTCTTGCAAGACTCTCGCGACCCTAAAACGGCTGCTAAGGAACTACCGAGCAATCTGATCATGGAAAGAAAGATAGGAAGGAACGTGCAGCGAGTGACGGCAGCCAAGACGAAGTTACTGATGAATGCAGACCGACTGTGTGTGGGTGCAAAACGATGCGAGGTCAAGCAACTCAAGCAACTAGATTACGGTGATTAGTGGTGCCATCACGCTCTCAGAGTTTCCTCGGTTAAATCCTTTTCCCTCTGGCAAACTCATGTTCACCATGTGGCTCTCTTAGCCCAGGGAAACGTGCCTGGGGATTGGCCTAATCACCCTAAAGAGCTTTGCATCAACCTGCTTCTTCCTCTCCATGCTATCCGGGTTAAAGTCCAATTGACCCCCTGAACTGATCTAAACAGCCGACATTCCTCGGAATCTCTTCATTCTCTAAACTAATTCCTAATTCCTAACCTAACCCAAACCCCAACCTTAACCTTGAAGCTGCACTGAGCAACTTTGCAGCTCTGCCGCTCCGAACTTCACTACCCAGAAATCATGTCGGGTCTTCAGATGACCTGATCACAACTCTATACAACTCTTACCAAGCCATGCCTTGAATGTGGCTCAGTGCTCTTAGTGGGATGCACAAAAAAACAACAACAATAAGCCAAGCTGGAGGGCATTCAAACGCAGGCTCTTAAAATAATCTGAAGAGCAGGTACCATTTCGCAGTTCCTCCGCTCACCTCCTTCAAAGCAGAGCAGGCAGCAACTGATAAGAGATATGCAGCGACTGCAGCATCCACCGCATGGCCTGCTCCACCCAATGCGAGGCAAATGGCGCCATCAAAGCGCCGAGAAACCTGCGACAAGCAAGTACAATTCAGCGCTAAAACGAACCGTCTGGAAAAACTCAATACCGTACAGACGGGAATGCAACATAAAATTCAGCAAATGTGCAACACGGGCAAGTGTGTAATAGAAAATTCACGACCGTGCCCTTTTAGCACCGTTGCCATTTGTCAAGGGCACTGTTTGCATTTCACTCTTAGCTTTCACTTGGGCGAAGAAGTGTCTCTGCCTGACACCAGAAATTAATTTGGGCAAATAGGGTTATCTATTGGGTCTCAATTAGCAGGGATGGGACGTTCTTCTCTATTGCAGTCCCAATTTTTGGTTTATGATGAAATGATACGTGTATTTTTACATAAAAATCTTGCCTAGTATATTTTAAAACCTAATCCTGATTCTAATCTTAACCCTAAATTCAAGGCCTCATCCTAACCTAACCCCTCGAAAAAGTGAGGAACGGCCACTCTGGAGGTCTAAATGTCAAACAAAGGATGTAAGTAGCACACACACAGTCAGACACATGCTATAATGGCTTTAATGAACGGGTCATCATAGCAGGCATTCAAGCTTTTAGACAGGACACACACACACACACACACACATACACACACACATATTCAAAGAGTGGATAGCAGTTTTTTAGCGAAGGAGAGTGTGTGATGTGTTATAAATAGCCAGGGAGCTGACACAGGCAGCGTATCACCTCTGGCAGTCGGGACTACGCAGTAAGACGAATAAGATACAGTACAGAAAAAAAAGAGAGCGAGAGATTTATACGATCTGAAGTGTTTGGCTTGCCTGTACAAGTAAACAGCAGAGAAACTCCGCTTAAATGCCAGCACGTTTTACTCTGGTCATCACTGTATTATTCATTAGGACTTGCAGGCAGCGGTTCCCTGGAAGACGACAACGCAGTTACCAGTCAGCCTCGGCGTAACAAGACCCCAAGGAGGGCGCTGGAGTCAAAACACGGCAAGTGAGCTTTCTGGCTCATGGTTGAAAGAGACACGCTATCCCTTCAATAAATTATCCTCCAGCACTCGGACTACTACGGCTCAAAAAACGAGACGAGCCACGTACTCCCTTATGAATGAGAGGTTAAATCTAGGTCCCATGCCAATATCTGCTGGCACCGTGTCATCACAACGCCACCCCCTTCACCCTGCTCACTTAATCTCACCGTTCACTGATAGCTGGTCAAATCAGAGATCAGAGACTTGTCACTTCTTGACAGAAGTAAGTAGATAAATTGATCAATTAAGCGGAGGAGATTAATAAAACTCTTTGGAGTGCCAGGGCTACATCTACTCTTATTGCGGAAGTGGAAAGAATGACGTTTTTAAAAAAAATCCGATCACTGATCATCAGATAAATCAGATCGTTCGTCCGATCAAAAGTCAGTTAAAATGCCTTTCTCTGGTCTAGACAGATTGGACAGAGACACTTTGCATTCTCCTCAAGCAGACGTGACAATTTTGCCGTCTTTGATTGCAATTTTACCACCCCGGCCAAATGTTCACGTCATGGTCTACTTCTTTGTCGTGGGTTGTTCAGTGTGACAGGGTGGGGCATGGCCAATTAAAGGCCCTTTGGCTCCAAAGAAGTTGGCTCCAATTTTGCAGCATAATGTCATGTGGCTGGTGTAGTTTACAACTCTATTCTGGTGAGCGACCAATAGGACCACAGCAATTAGTCGACATAATCAATTTAAACATTTAAATATTTAAAACCAATGCATACCACAAGAGGATAATGCTAATTGATACCTCTAGCTAGGTGAGGTTAGTTATCTGCTAGCCTTAGAGGATGATGATTTTTTAAAGCGCTATCATACGACATAAGTCTCTAAGTCCAGTCTCTTCACTGAAAAATTTAACAATTTACTAGTATTTTCTAATTTTGAATATAGGAAAAGCACAACTACAGGAAGAAGACTAGAGTCAAAGTAGTAGATTGATGTGCTCTCGACAGATTTTTTTTATCAAAAGATGAATGAATTTACCTTTAGCACAAATGAAAAATCTGCACAAAGCTTCAGTATGTTGTGGTTCAGATTTGGCCCTCTTTGACTCTGACCTCGATTTCATGACAGTGGTTCATGATCTAACGAGCGTTTTTTTTTTATATAAAAGAGTGCAGTAAGAAACCAACAAGGATTTTGCAGACGCGCCGCATATACTTGCACCCTGGGTGAATCGTGTTGCTGAGCGCCAGAGACATAATGCATGCATTATGAGTGAAAAGCACAGCAAAGTGTTGATACGACTAAGCAACAAACCCAGGAGGAAAATGAGTTGTTTCTCTGTTTCTCAGTCACGTGTTAGAAGTGAGATTAAAGGGACATTCAGCCCGGCCTATCTCCATTTCTCAGGTGAGGGTAAAAACTAGCGCCTCTCTGATGTGTTTGTGTAAGCCCTTGCTCATATTCCTTCTCACAAGTTGCATGCAGCCTTATCACCTGCACACATAATGCAATGCAATTCAGTAAAGACTGTGTAACCAGTACAAAAATGTAGCTCTTACGTGGAGTCTTGATATTAGTGGTGTTTCCTCGACACCGCATGCACACACTTCCTCCACGATCTAAAGTGGTCCATGACCTAGAAATTGCCGTCTGGGCCACTGCTGAGTACAGTACATGTCTTCACGTAGTGGTAACCTACCTATTCAGCTGCCAGTGCAATACTAGAGCTGCGACTGTAATTTCTATTGCTTCCTCTCTCTCTCTTCATTCTTCACCGCTACAGGTGCTCATATTAGCCTATAGATATGAAATAGATCCTTCAAGGCAGATAGAGGGAAACTTAAGGTGAAGAGAAGACAAACTTTGGGGAAAAGGGGGTTGCTTTCATTCGTGTCATTTTTCATCCGGCTGCATCTACAGGGCCCGGAGTTAAGTGAGTTCTGGGAGCAGGTCGATTCATCATACTTATGGCAGTCGCTGAACCATACTCTCTGAAGGAATACTCTCTCCCGAATCGTCCCTCCTCCTTCCTCCTTCCTCCCCACAATGCACCATTACCCACAAGCCACCGGCTGGCCTCCGCCACCTCTGGCTCATCAGGTTCATGCAGTATGGGACGCACACCGGCTGATTGCTCACTGTCTGTACCTCATGGCCTCATCTCTCTGTGGACAGTAAACACTGAACAATAATGTCCTGTTCGGTTCACTAGATTGCTGCTGTCTTTGTTGCGTATACGCCAGCCAGTTCACTGCTCACTTCACACAGTACCTTGTGATAAAAGGCTGCGAGCGTAAAGAAAGGTATTTTGAGAGCAAATTACAATTACAACTAACGCTAATGCTAACAAGGCCCACTACGCTAACGTTACATCCTCAATAAAGGATTAAGTCCACTTACAACGAAGAAGTCCAACTGTGAAGGCCGCACCTACGCCCCCCACAGGCTAATGTCGGTGATCCCCACAAACACTTTGTTTAGTTCACGTTTGCAATCACAATGCACCAACCAACAAAACGCAAAACCTAAATCTTTTCGGTAAACCAGGGGAATTTGAAATTAATCTCAAATGCTAGCTAGCGAAATGCGTCAGCAGGCAGCACAACAAGGACCTAATGGAAATCCTACAGGCTCGTAGACACAGCACCACATGGACATGTTCATTCAACATTTTGCACACACACTTCAACATCTCTCCTCCAGCATTCCTATTTTGGGAAGGGAGGAAGGAGAGGGAGCTGGAGGGAATGGCAGCAGACAAACTGTGAGAGGCTGTTTAGTAATCAAATGACGGCGCTTCCGCTAATTCCCAGACATTGCTGATATAAATATGCATGGATGGATTACAGATTATTAAATGGTATTCACAAAAAAAAACTTTTTGGAATGCTTTAAGAGGATTTGAAGACTACTACATGCACCTCAGTTCTCAATTCAGAGGCTATTCCTGGCTTTGACGCAATCCTTGGGAGAACTCATATTGTCAGGAAGGTTCCACATTTATCCCCACCTACTATTTTCTTCTGTGGGGTTCTGCTGCTTATGCTGACTCTGTTTAGGCTTGAAGGGCAGTGGCCGACGGATTACAACGTGTCACAAGAAACTTGAGGGGATATGGTTACTGCTAGGGCTCTATTTTCGTTAATCAAGAAACCAGAAATCAGAAGAAACTGATATTCTTGTCCAGTCTACACTTCTAACTGGCCTCTAAGCCAGTGATGGTTAGCTGACCAGCTACTATGATTAGCGAGCTAACAAGCTGATATCTAATTGATTACTTAAATACAAAATCAATCAGATTTATCAGTGGTAAAACGATCAGTTCCCAGTCAAAAGCACAGCACAGAACTCTGTTGAGCCAAAATTGTATGTGTACAAATCAATTGGCTGTTCCCAGCCACTTGTTGCCCAAGAGCCGAGGACCTCCAATATGGCTGTCAGAGGATGTGTCACCTGAAAGCTCTCTATGCCAAGGTATCACTGTTTATTGGACAATGATATACTTATGTTTAATACCTTTAATCTGTTGTTGTTAGCCAAATTGCCTAGCGAAACCCATTGTCATCTCTGTTTTCCGTCTTCTCCCGTCAGCCTCCATTCCAGCTTTTGGCCCTCAGTGTTAATTCTCTCTGCTGCCAAAGCCTGTTTGCTCGTGTCACTGAGCCAACGCTGTTGCCCTCGGTGGCTGTACACACTTCCAGGAATTCCTGCCTGTTTCTAAGTTCATATACACTGCGTTGAATCTTGGAGGTGTGTGTGTGTGTGTAGCAAGCAGGCATTCCCTGGTGGGTCTGCTTCGCACCACTGACCAGCAAAATAAAATGCATGCCACACACACACACACACACAGGCATGCGTCATTAAGATGCTTCTTTCTACAGCGTTGTTGATTCAGTCTGGCTTTCCATACCCTCTGCACCAGAGATGCCCAGTAAAATTATTCTTTCCACTTTATCATTTTACTGCCGCCGTGTTAAACAAAATGTCACAGGGCGGGTGGCAATCTGCCAGCTGCTCAATAGCCGTCATTTGTTTGCCACTTGAAGGGCTAACGGCAGGCAAACATGACAGTTGGAATTGTTAAGTGTTAGTCTCTCGTTCGCACTAAACAAAAGGGCAGTGGGCCGAGCTGAAGAGTTTTCTGCTGAATGTCTAGGCGCTCAGCTCTTTTTGCTGTGCTGCGTTAACTTAAAGTGACCACCATAAAATGCAGGGGGAAAAAATGCAGAGTGAATCGGTTCTGGTTGTTTGGATGTTGTCCACCCAGTAAAAGTTGTAGATGCACATAGAGAGGCAAGTGCTAAGTGGGGGGGAAAAATGGATAAGGTATGCTAGAGGGACAAAGGGATAAAGAGAGACTGCTAGCATCACTAGGGAGACAGGTGGAACCCACAAGTATCCCAATGGCTAGTGTGTATCTGTAGCAGACTAATTATGGATTGACAGATATGGGTTTTTGAAGGATGAAACCAATCCTGATATGTTTGGATTGAATCTGCTGATATTTTGCCGATATTCAGTATTTTGACAATTTTCATGTCCAGAAATTACAAGTATTCAGTGTTTCCCTCAACATTTCTTCTTATCAGAGTGGAAAAGATGCATATAGACCATCATGGGACATTAAAACTCCATTGAAACTGATACTAGGTGGGTTAGCAGCTCCTTAGGGTGAGGCAGGTTTCTGACTGGCCAATATCTTTTTTTTATCCTGGCCAATATCTGATTTATCCTGGCCGATATCTAATAGCTTCTTTTTCTTTAATGAACAGTGTCTCTCCAGGCCTTGGCTCTCCTCCTTGAACTCTGTGCACCATGCTGAACATTGAGTCCTGTTTCTGCTCAACGCTCCTCTCACCCATAGAGATAACATGAGGGTAGCATGAGGGAGTGTTGCTGTCACTCATAGCATAAAACCCCCTCTGAACTGGCTGACAGCCGTACCCCTAGCAACTGTGATGACTGTATTAAATCAAGCCATTGCAGTAATGCTGCTACAAATGGGATGCAAGGGCACGGCGCCACATGCTGATGCTGCTCTACAACGCTGTGCACTGTTTGGTCATAGTCATAGTAGTAGTAACAGTAGTAGTAGTAGTAGTAGTAGTAGTAGTAACAACAACCAGCCTTTACATTTTTAGTCTTTTTTTTGGCTTTTGTTTTTTATTAGTGAATATTGGCACAAAATATCAGCTGTCAGCAGCTTCATTCCAATAATATTAGTATCAGTAATGGCCTTCAGAATCCAATATCAGTCGAGTCCTAGTG
>CABFOQ010003134.1:13729-38846 GCA_900660455.1 Gephyroberyx darwinii | reverse complement strand
AGGAGGAGAGCGTGCACTGTTATTCCCCAGGCAAGGTTTCATTTCGGGTTTTTTTGTTTGTTTGTTTGTTTTTTCGATTTTCCTATTGTTTTACCCTGTGCGATATAGAGAGATACAGTGGCAATTCATGAGGTCCGTTAACACCTTAAATTGGTGGTTGTGTCACCGTCGGTGGTGGCAGAAGCATCGCTTGGAGAGTGGCAATACTGCCTCCTTGTGACCGAGTCAGACGCTTCAGTAGACACCTGTTCACACGAGAAAATAAGGGTTTCCAGATGAGGGATGGTGTCCTCGCATAGCAGGTACCCCTTAGGAGGAGAGCTCAAAGAGGGGTTTTGGTAATAAAAGTTTGTAATAATTAGAGTAATGTTCTTATGTGAATGAAGGTGGTGATGACTTCATTTGAACTCTCCTCATTACCTGTTTTATGATGGTAGTGTACTCAGAGACTCATAGAACTAATTGGGCGAACTCCTTGTTAGAAATGGTGCTGTTTGATTAATTTATCTGCAGCCCCAATACACCCTGTGCGGTCTGTTGGTAAAAGCGTCATTATAGTGATCCAAAGGCCCTGGGTTAAAATTCAAGACAGAATAACTATAAAAATTGGAGGTATTCAGCATAAATGAGTTTAATAGGCCACTGCAAAATGAAAGGACACAATGGGATCTGAAGTGTAAAGAGGCTACACAGGCGCTAGAAAATTGTTTTAATGATGTGGTGTTTTTTTTCTGTACTTTCGTCTTCTTTTTTCTTAAAGAGACATTCAACATTAAATCACACTTCTTTTTTTTTGAGCTGTAAACATATTTTTATGACTTCAATGTGGCGAAACCTACCGATTCTGGACATAAATTCAACATTCAGCAGGCTGCTTTCAGGGCTAAAACATGTATTTGTCAAGCCCTCCTGCAGTTGCAAATTTCAGTTCTGCAGCCCAGCGGGCTCCACCCCGATCTGTGACAAAATACCGAAGATTTAGGGGTAGGATGAGCAGAGTGGGCAGAAATGTTACAAAATGTTGACGCCCCCAACTGGAAATGGGCGGAGACACAGGAGCCGAAGATGACGTCACTTCTGCCTGTTCTACTACATTAGATTACTTGATATAAGGAAAGTACTAACCCTACAGTTCCAATTCTGAAATATGATGTAGAATGAGGTGATATTTATTCATTGACCAATTTATAAGTGCAAAATCTTACACACACATTTTTTCAACATAAATTATATTATGGTTTAGTTTTTATTTGTTTTAAATAGCACCAAAAAGCCTTGATGATGCTAAATTGCACTTTCTGCTGTAGTACTTTGCAAATACTTAAATGAAGGGGGAATAAAACTTTCTATCATTGTCTTGGAAACTAATTTCAACATGCCCCTTTTTACCCCCTCCTCCTCATACAGCCCCACAATGCCGCCTGACTCACAAAAGACACTTTATTGCAGCCACTAAATGGAGCGCTCACATCCACTAAATAGCCATTCAACTGAATTATATTGCCAGTGCCAATCTATCAGGTAGATTGATCACACATCCTCTGGCTGTGAAGTGCAGACGCTGGTCTCCTCTCCTGGAAGTGTTGGGCAAAAGAAACCTAATGAGAAACTGTCAGCAGTGCACAGGTAAACAAATCAATGGCACCCAGCAGCGCTCCCAAGGTCGACCTTCTCTCTTCACACACTCACAAAAAAACATCAACCTCAACCCCCTCTAACAAACACCTGAGTTTGGAGCCGGAGCCGAAGCTTCTTCAGTATAAAGGTCGCTGACGGGGTTTGACTTGCACAGCCCACACAGCGTTCTAATGAGAAGTGGTTGTAGTTAACACTGGTCTGGGTGGCAGTTTTACTGTTGGATGATTGATGGATGATGCCTCAATATGTATTACCATATAGTTAGTTGATTCTGAGGCAAAATCGTCAATGTAACACTGTAACACACCTCCCGAATGTTAACTTTTCAAGAACCAAGAGCCTTGATTTCAGATTGATCATTTACCCAAGCTTCCCAACCAAGACCATGTAATCCTTCAATTTAAGTTGAAGCATGAAAATAAGCCACACAACAGTGACACGCTTGTGCACAAGCATATGCATGTGTGTGTGCATATATGTGCATACACAATTTCTGTTTCCTGTATCTTTTGTGGAATATTTCACCTATTTATCTGTATTAGGTTTTGGTTTTTTGTCTACTCTTCTGGACATAGCGTAATTGAAACCGATCACCAGGGTTTTATTCAATAAAACCACGTCCAACCATGACTATGCCTCCAAATTTAAAATGAATGCAGATTGCAGCTTTTTTTCTTTTCTTTTCCAGCTCAATAAAACAACCTGGAACGGCCTGTGATATATCGCGGGTAAGCCACTCGCGTGTGCAGAGAGTGATTGTACTACACCTTGCATATCAGAGAAAGGCACAAGGTCAACAGCAGTAATTATTCTGTGGAAAGTGTGGTCTTTAGTGGGTGATTTCATTTCCTGTCATTAGCCACAGCAATTAAGCACAAGTGCAGGGATACCATGAAACCATGATACCATCACCCACCGCCGCACAGCCCAGGGGTATTCTCCAAACATTGCTGTGCACGGATTAAGTCAGCTTTTTTTTCAAATCAGCCCTAGTTCAGAAGAACCTTTCTATTTATTTTCCTTTGTCATACATTTCTGAACTCAGGCTACCGGCTCAGTTTAACCTCATTTTGATTTAATGTCCCGTTGACATTTTCCACGCGTGCCTTCAGTAATAAAGTTTTCTGCGTGATTAAATTGTCATGCCCTTGCTTGCTTTTCAGGATCTCAAACGTATTTATACTACAACATCATTAAAGGGTAATAGCACTCTTCTAAAAAAAAAAAAAACAGGACTATAATCAGTGATGCTATATGTGTACATCCTGAAACTGACTTTGCGGATGCAAAATATTTGTTTGTGAGCTTTATTTTGTAGAATAGATATCCTATACATACCTATATATCCAGAAATCCAACATGGCTGCTCTCGCAGTCATTTTATCTAATCCAGTCAAGTAGCATGTGACAGATTAGGGATGCAACAAACACATTTCCATTGTCTCCGGCTGTATGCAAAGCAAATGTGAGTGGTCTAAAGTAATGCCTGTCAGAATATAAAAGGAGGGAAAACGACGAGGGCGAAGGGAAAATAAATTCAACTGATAGCCTTTGTGGTGGCGAGAATGTGTAATTTCCTATGTGAGCCATTAGGCGCTGTGATGGCAGATCATAGGCGTGATGACAGCAGCGGGAGGAAAGGGCTGACGGCAGGATTCACCCGTCCAGTCTGAAGACCGGGACTGAATGAATGTTGACTTTTTTCCCCCGCCTAAAAGATCAATAAAAGATGCATTTTTTTGCACCTGGTCCACCTTTACTTATTTCCTCACCAGCACTACAAACTATTTGATTACACAAAATGGTCCCCCCCCAAAAAAATTCAATGCATAAACGTAATACTCATAACAGGCCGAGTGTAGACTGCAACATTCTCCAGTAAGGTTTCATGAGACAGGGCAGCCTTGTTAGAGGTTAGAGAGTCCACCCCGGAACAGAAAGGTCACCGGAAGGTCACAGGGTTTGATCTCCAAAGCAATCAATATGTCCATCAAAAACCAAGTCGTGCACTCACTGTAAATCTGTATGGATTATAGTCGGTTGCTGTAAATGCCTAAAAAAGGTGATGATGATAACATTGAGTTTTATTCCATTCAATTTGAGGGGGAGGGGCAATCAATACCCAGTGTATTGTAAAATTGTAAATATTTTGTCAACCAATGACTTCAGTTACCTAATGTGTAAACAGTACCATACTTTCTTTAAATTGTGCGCTACCAATCAGTTTTAATAGATGGTGTCACTTCTTTCAAATTGGCAATGAAACTCCTCAGCTTGTGTGGGAAGACAGCATGCATTAAAAACAAATGAGTGTGCGCGGTTGTTTCGACGTGCCCTGCATGGAGCGCTGTCCCTTCTTATTCCTCAAACCCTCTCAACATCCTATATCCATTATTAACAAGATATCGACGTGTATTGCGATGTCAGTTCTATGGTCCTTGACCATGTGCACACTTCAAAACATAGCTTAGGTCTTAACTTTACTTACAATTACACATATTCTCTTTTATTATTAATGTAAATACTGTCTTTTTTTCAGCTAAGAAACATGCTCTGCCATACAGTAATGATGATTTCTTACACATTTTTCTGATCATGAATGAATGAGCCAGTTGAGAAATGAAATATGTGGTGAATACGGTGTAATAAATCAACCATTCATGGCTAATGGTGAGAGCTGACTGGGTGTGTAATCTCGTTCAGGTGTACGCTATTTTACAATGTTTGTCATTCATAACATGCATACTGATCGTGTAAGCATCAATTATTTGGTGTAAGCAAGCATGCAGGTGCACACCCGGTGTTGTCTTTGCGTGTATGCGGAGTCAAGTGAGGCCGCATATCTGGCCTCAGGAGTTACAATGTCAAACAAAAGGGCCGATCACGGAACAGGAGATCAAGCAGGCTTAGTGTCCTAGAAAGTCATACGCAAGAAGAACAATTCCAGGAATTACAGCTGAAAATAAAATAACCCCGAGCGTTGTTAACGGGGCGGAATATCCCGCAATGCACAGAGGGCTTCCTTTTTTGCAATTCGCCGTCTTTTCTCAAGGAATGAACACCTTTCATATCCTCAGGCAACGGCAGATGGCTTAAAAAGAGCTTTCATCTAAAAAGTCTGCCTAAAGTAACAATCCAAGTGAAATAAAGAACATCGAGTCCTTCTAGATCTGGTGCGAGGTAAAAGTTTGATGGTGAAATTAATTTGCAGTATCAAATGAAGCAGCAGAAAAATACCTCTGGGTAGATTACAGGCTGATCTCCATAATCTCTAAATTTTGTCAAATTAATGAAATGAATCTACTTGCGATGGAGAAAATAAAACCTCCCTACTTTTTTTTTTCTTTTTTCTTAACCTGCTACTGCTTCAAACAGAAATCCTCTACCAGCGCTTGTTAAGAACAGAGAGTGACTCTGACTATCTCCCTATCTGCAACCTGTGGAAACATGCAAGCAATTCAGAGAAATCGTAGTTATCTTTTAATTAGGGGATGGTGGAAACATCTAGCGCAAACATCTTATTTGTCGTGATGTATTGATAATTGATAATGGATTGGGTCACAAGTGCGATTGTCTATCAGCCTGACCTAGTTAGGCCTGTAAAGTCCTTTGGGGCTTGTTTGTGATAAAGGGCGATATAAATAAACTTGACTTGACTTGACTTGACTAACAAGTGCCGGAGCTCCAGGGTGATGGTGACATTTTTGATAAAGCGTTCTGTCAAACATGGAGGTCTACTTTTGTAAAACATATCCTCTATGCATGTATGCTGTTGATGTATCAGGGCGTCTCAGTCAATGAATGTTCCAGTGTTGATTTTTCAGTGGCAATAACGTCCACTCATAGAGCTAGGGTCTGCGAGCGCTGCAAGATTAGTGGTTCAGCGAGCTGACTTCTACTTCCTGGGCTTAACCCTTGCTTTTCGGTCTCAGATAGGTGGCTCACTTTAAAGCAGGGTATATCACCATGGTAACTGAGGCTGCACACCTAACCTAGCAGTTTATGTGCAGGCTACCGGATCAAAACGGATAAAAAGCACACCTCCTCACCAATCAGCTCTCTGGAAAAATGGTAGCATCACTCTTGACGATACCGTAGAATAACCTTTACTGCAAATATTTCAAACCCAGATATGAATAAAACCATTTCACTTAAATCAAAAAATAAGTGTGCAGAGGGATGCAATTGAATTAACAGATAGTAAGAAGAGCTCTTCGCAGGGCAAGGGTGTTTAGGGACCAACAGAACGCCTTTATAATATATAATATGCTGCTTTTGCTGCTACAAATTTCCACGGAAGGATCAATAAAATTTCATCTTATCTTCAACGTGCTGCTCTGGATGTGTCCATGTTGCATGTGAAACCCCACCCCTTTATGTGAACACGCCCATAGTTGGATTGTAAAATCCTGAGTTGCTTCATGAGACAGGCCTCTGGTTCAAAACCTTAAACTCTGATGGGTCTGACTTTATATGAACTCTTATAGTGTTAGCATAGCATAGTGTTGCATTTCTACACTCTCAGAGATAAATTAATACTGTCAATTTTGTTGTGTATTGTTGTGAATTTCTACATGTAACACAATAATAATAATGAAATTGACCTTTATGGACCTCGCTTTGTGCACAGGGGCACAGTCATGCTGGAACAGCAAAGGGCCTTCCCCAAACTGTTGCCACAAAGTTGGAAGCACCCAATTGGCTAAAATGTCTTTGTATCCTGTAGCATTAAGATTACCCTTCACTGGAACTAAGCGGCCAAGCCCAAACCCTGAAAAACGGTGGCTGAAACACCTGAACTAATAATTAGTAGGGGTGTCCACTGACTTTTGGCCATTACTACAATCTAAAAGGGACTTTGACTGATGGTTAGGCGTTTAGGCAAGTAGACAAGTTTGGACCCAGACTGATTAGGGTAGGTTATGGGTGGGTAATGTGGGTGGGTAATGGTGATAGACATTTAGTTTGCATTATGGACCAGGACCACCACTGACTACCATGCTGTTATTAGGACACACCTAACCATGTGCTCACTACCAAAAAGGGGGGCCTTGCACAGTGATACGATGCACAGGGTAATATCGTGTCTGGGAGCCCAGAATTCTGAGCAACGCCCTGGAGCACTTTTGCTTATCACTTAATTAACACTTGCGTCCCTTGAGTAGGCCATGCTCAATCTA
The DNA here is from genome assembly GCA_900660455.1 of Gephyroberyx darwinii. Taxonomy (NCBI): domain Eukaryota; kingdom Metazoa; phylum Chordata; class Actinopteri; order Trachichthyiformes; family Trachichthyidae; genus Gephyroberyx; species Gephyroberyx darwinii. The sequence continues at coordinate 32,028 of CABFOQ010003134.1, read as the reverse complement.
TCAAATTTGAATGTCTGCTCCCATCAGCAACCTTTATAATCAAAGAGATCATGAAACCAAAAAGAACATTGATGAATAATGAATGCCAAAAGAGGAAAAAAATCCCTAAATGTTTTCCTATCAGATAGTGTGCATTAGACATATCATGTGACTTCCTCTAGATTAAACGTCCAAATATGGGTGTCTGAGAGGAGCATTTAAACATGTATAGTATGTTGCAGTATTATGCAGTGGTGGAAACTCCAGGTTCAGAAAGTAAAAGTCCAGAGTGTTTTATTTAGATTTTATAATTAGTTACATTCTACAGCATGGGGAGGGACTGATAATTGCGATCATCTGGTTAAGAGCACAAGTGGAGAAAAATCCCAGCAGGACTTTTACTTTCTGAACCCGTAGTTTTCCACCTCTGGCTGTATGTAACAGGGCCAGTATTTTCTCTTGCATTATTACATGTGCTTCTGTGTTGAATTACTCTTGAAGAAAATGTTTTTACTAAGTTCCTCCCTCCTCATTTGATTAATCCTCCCTCCTCATTTGATCCATCTATCCATATATCCATCCATACATCCATCCATTATTCACACCTTGGGAGCTACTCAATACGAGCACACTTTTCTGTTGTTCTGTTGGGATAAAATGCCTTGCTCAAGGGCACCTTGGTGGTAGTAGTAATCCTAAGGCCTGATTTAATTTTAAGTTCTTTTTTTCTGCAGAGCTCTGTTTCCCTACCTTAGCTGTGGTGTTATTCTTATGTCCACAGATATCAAGTGACACAGAAAATGCCTGCAGCAAAAGCCAGAATTTCATGCTTACATGCACTCTTGGGTGAAAAAAAAAAGATTCACCGAGAGCCCAGTGGATGTTGTTGTGCCAGGAAGAGTACATGAATTACATGTGTTCTCCCTTGGACATTGGGTGTGTGTGTTAGTGTGTAATGTGAAGTGTGAAATATGAGGAAGTAGGTAAGGCATTTCTCGGAATTGATAAAAATGTCTTTTACAGCAACTGAATTATTGGTGTTTATGTATTGTATATAGCCCTTTGGTCTACTGGTGTTGTCGCTATAGGGGGAAATCTGAAAGGTGTATATATATATATATATAGATAAATATTGTACCCATAAGATTTGCCAATGTTGACATCCTTTCAGTATTTTGCATGGAGACATTGCTCCTGTATGCGCTCATGTGTCACTGTCACAATCCATTTGGATGTACTGACACTGACAGCACATCTAGTCTCCCCTGCTGACTTGAGTGCGTTATTGAGCTATGCTCAGAATGGGCTTTGGATCTAAAATGTGAACCAAGTGTGCACAGTAAGCCAACCATGAGTGGCATAAACTGTCTTTCTCCAAGATAGCTCTCTGTCTGTCTGTTTGTCTATCTCTATCTCTGTCTCTGACTTTCTCTCTCTCTCTCTCGCTCTCTCTCTCTCTCTCTCATTCTTTCTCTCTTGTTGTGATGAACCATTAGAGTGGGAAAAGGACTTTGATCTACTGGCTTGACAGCAGTCTGCCAAAATCCCTCTCCCCACGCAAAAATTCACAGATCCTTCCTTCCAGCAGTAGGGCCCACTTATTTGTAATCTCATAGATTACTGTCCCCAGGCTTAAGTGTAATGAGCTACAAACATCCAAGAAAAACATGTTATTTTTCTCTCTAACTTGAAGCTTTAACTAGGAAGTAAAAAGTCTCAAAGTAACCCTGTAGATACAGTAGGTCTAACTTGTTTTTTATGCCATACCATACATTGAATTGATTCATTGATTTTGGAAATTTGGAAGAAATGTATCAGTGAAGGAATCTGTGTGGTGACCAACACACTTATTTATTCTGATCTAGAATTTCTTTTAAGATATATTGAATGGGACATACTGGTCAGAGATCCCATTTCACCACAACTGCGCTTTTCTTAGGCATTTATTTGACAGACAGTAAAGGATGGGGTGAGAGAGGAGGGATGACATGAGACACGGGTCCCAGGCCCGATTTGAACCCAGGACGTGGATAGCACGTGACCTGCAACTATTCTTAAGACAAGCCATTGGTATGTAATTGAATAGCCTCTTTCACATCAAGTTCATTTTATTTATAAAGTGCTTTTATCAGAACAAGTACAACATGCTTCACAAAACAGCAAAAGACATACAGAGTAAAAAGACAAACACTTGCCAGAGCTGAATATGAGAGCCATAGGTAAACATTAGGATAGTCTGCAGGAACAGAGAGTAAATGATGGACAAGCAAGAGGAGCTCAATGGAACTTTATGCAGGGAAGAAAAGGAAGGGAAAGGAATGACTGGTATGGCAGAGGCTGCCATCGATCTGAAGCTGAACTACAGTAAATTAATGAATCTTGAGTCTAGTACAGAGTACTGAGAGGGGGAGTGTGTTCTAATGGGGAGGACCAAAGCCATTTAATATCTCATAAGAACTGTACACTGATATATTGAATTAATGCATTTTGTTTGTTATGAAAATTATATTAAGGTGAAATAACACTGTTAATGTCTTGGCTGATCCTTCTCAACTCAGGCAGAAGTCCCAGGCAGAAGTAATATGGCCCTGACCTCTGTGTGATACTCATTCCCCATCCACAACCCACAAGGACTTGTTTTTTTTTCACTTGAATGAAAAAAATCTCATAAACTAGAAGTTAGCATTTTTCATTTTCCCTCAGTCATTCTCAGCATCTTCACTGTGTCCCCTGGGAAAATGTCTCAATAAAAAAATAAAAAATAAAATCTCCTACAATACTTTGCCTGTGCATTCCTGGGTTTGTGATGAAGCAAGATGGATTAAGAATAGAACATGGAGAAAAAAAGTCATAAAATAAATAACATCCAATCTTTTTACAGTATGATTTTTTTTTGACGTGCATTTGCCTCCAACAAACTCTAATTTAGATTCCTGTGAAGTAACTATAAAAACAAACAGAAAACTGAAGGCATTCAAGACATGATTCTCTCTGCATATTTGCATATATATATATACCTAACCCTGAAAGCAATTGTGTAAAGAGCATTTTTTTTTTTTAATTTAAACTTAAGCTGCAGCTACATTTTGAAGTGTGGGGTTTGGAGAGTTACCGGTAGCACTCTGGGCACATGCTACTATTGGTAGAAGTTTTCTTTTTACGTGTTAACAGCCTCTAAATGTTTTGCTGAGGAGTTATTGGGGGGAGGATATAGACTATTTACTGGCTCTTATAAATGCTCAAGCTATCCTCCTGTCCACAGGTGCTGGTTAGAGCAGGACTATTACTACTACTACTACTAATTATAATAATAATAATGATAATAATTTTTTTGGTCACACTTTATGTGGATAGTCCAACACTCACTTAGGGTTATATAAGTAAAGTGTACTGCAAAGTGTAAAGCAAAAATACTGCCATGATCTCAGCAGTTTAAAGACAAATAAAAGTGTCCACCAAAGGGCATATAATATTTTACTAAATCTACTTGATTTATATATATATATGTGTGATAGTATTTTTGCAAGGCTTTACTTGTTGAGCTAAACAGCCACATTTTAGGTACATAGCTTGATTTAAAAAAGAGATTCATCTAACCTAAAGTCATTTCTAGATCAGTTCTATTATAAATCATTCTATTAATGTCAATGCTCAAAAAGGCCTAGCAAGATGTTTAGTGTATACCCTAGAGGTGGCATATAGGATGGGTATGGGTAGCAGTTGAGAGTTATTGACATTTAAAATTGCTGAGGGCAGTACCATTTTTGGATCTAGGAGGAAGGTCTGCATCTCTTTCTCTCTCTCCTTCTCCCTCTTCCATTTTGCCGTCTATAATTTATTGCATTTTTAAATTGCAAATCTAAGAGGAGCTGTAGTGTAGTTCATATCCCAGATCCAACCATTAAATGTGCTTTGAAATCAAATGCTCCATAGCAAGCACTGTCCAGAACCCAGACCCCAGGCCCAGTTGGTGGGATTGATGTTAATAGATGGCTGGCCTCAGTGGCAGAGCTTTACTGCAATAACTCATCAGTCAGTGCTCAATCCTCACCCCTTTGCCCCTCTATGACTGATGGTTTGTGCAACCCTACCCATGCAGTGCCCCAGTAAAAAGAGCTTTGTCATTTTCTACTCAGGAGTGAAAGCTTTCTTCTGACCACCATTAGAACCCTAGGTCTTCGGTGACCTCATGTCAACTCTGGAAAATTCACCTCTACAGGCTGGGAGGCACGTACTGGACTCAGACCTCTGGGGTTGGAAAAGTTGGTGAGAACAAATTAAAAAGTGGTCGGATGTCAATAGAGGACATAGTTCCAATATAATATAGAAAAGTAGGCCCATTTACGTTTATTGTATGACCAATGTGTTAGCTTAAAAGGGATGTTAATTAATCTATAACCTTTATCATCCTCAATTGGCAACCAATAAGAATCGCAACAACATTGCAGATTTTTTCTCCTCCTGCACAAGTCTCCGGCCTCAGCCTCCACCCAATGACAGTGGCCTGTAATTGATGAGAACAATACACTTCACAATCGACGAGTAATCTAGCTTATTAGAGCAGAGATCATCTAGTGAAGAGTTAATATATTATCCAGTCTAGGGCTGCCTTTTAGGTCTGCATCATCACAATAACCGTCCATCTGTTAACTGTGTGACTGTGTAAGTGGTTGAGTTTGTCTGTCTTATGTGTGTGGGTCATGTTTATCCTGTGTGTGCAGCTGTATGGTTTCTATCTTTTCAGGCACCTGTTGCACATTGTGACCTTAGCTGGCAGTGGGCACTGGTATGGCCCCCTGCCCCTGGCTTACCAAGACCAATCTACCCTATTTGTTTTTCCCTTTTTCATTGTTGGCATCCTATGTTACTACCCATTTTGTTATTTGTTGTATCCTATTGCACACTCAGCTGTCCTGGTGGGGGGATCCCTCTTTGAACTGCCCCACCCAAGGTGTGTTCCATTATTTCTTTCCTAATAACATTTCTTTGGGAGTTGTTCCTTGTCTGGCTGATTGTAGCCGGGCCCTTTTAATAATAAAAGACATCATGGAAATAAGACAAGCAAGTTTTTATCAGTGACTTAAAAATGTGAAAGGAGGGAGCTTGACAAGGAGATTGTTCCATAATGTTGGCGCTGTGATAGAAAAAGCTCTGTCACCTCTTGACTTCAGCTTGGACCGGGGGACAGTTAAAAGAGGTTTGTCGGCAGATCTGAGAGTGCGCTCTTGAACATAAGGTGATAAAAGTTCCATGATATAGGAGGGGGCCAAGTTATTCACTGCTTTAAAGGTAATCAATTAAATCTTTAAATCAGTTCTAAAATCAACAGGTAGCCAGTGTAGATTTGCCTAGATGGAAGTTATATGCTCTCTTCTATTACATCTAGTCAGAATATAAGGAGTAATACTTAATATGGGATGAGATTTTAAAAAAAACATGAATAACTTTTTTCCTGTCAGAAAACGACAGGAATGGACTGATTTTGAATATGTTTCTTACCTGATAAACACAAGACTGAAAAACATTCTTTACTTGTTTCTCAAAGGTCAGACATGAATCAAAAACAACTCAGATTTTTGGCTGCTGGTTTTATGTTAGCTGTTAGGTTGCCAAGTTTATCATATATTCAGCTGCAAAAGGTTTTGAGACATCCAACATTCAATATCAGCTAGGCATTTCCTGAGAGTGTCAAGGTTACTTGAGTCACTGGGATTTGCAGGGAGATACAGCTGAGTGTCATCAGCAACAATGAAATGAGATGTTATGCCTACAAATGATGTGGCCAAGAGAGAAGATTTAAACAGAGAATAAAATAGGACCAAGGATGGAGCCTTGGGGTACCCCACAGGTAGATTGAGCTATAGAGAATGTATAACTACCTAGGCATACAGAGAATTGCCTATCGGAGAGATAAGATGTGAACCAATTAAGAGCAGAATCTGTGATTCCAAAAAAAATTGCTAAGACAATAACTTAAAATGTTGTGATTGGCAGTATCAAAGACAGCACTAAGGTCCAGTAGAACCAGAATGGAACAATCACCAGCATCAGCTGTAAGAAGATCATCTGAAACTCTGAGCAGTGTGGTCTCAGTGATATGTTCAGACCGGAGGCCAGATTGGAATTTCTCAAATCATTACTGCTCATGTAAATGGTTAACTGACTATAGACAACCTTTTCCAAAATGCTAGCCAGAAATGAAAGTTTATAAATAGGTTTGTAACTGCTAAGAATGGAAGGTTGCCACTCCATTTCTGTTCTACTTTCCTGCACTCTCTTTTGATAGCACCGGTATGGTCATCCAACCAAGGAACACTCTTGATTGTTTACCTTTTGTTTAACAGGGGCAACTTTATCAAGAGCATCCAGGCAAATGGAGTTGAAAAATCCACCTGATTTTAAGGTAGGCTTTCAGTGGAAGACAGAAATGAAGTGGTTGAAAGCAGCTTTAAATTTGCTATCAGTAGAGGAGCTAATTATACAGGTCAGAATAGCAGACATTTGAGAGGAGTTAGGTAACATAAAGATGGAATCAAATAGAATGCATTTGTAATCAAATATTAAATCTTCCAATTAAGTTGACAAACAAGCCTAAGGAGGAGACCAGATCAAGGGTATGACCCCAGGTATGACTGGGCCCTAATACATCCTGTATAAAGTTAAGTGATTCAGTGTTAATGTTTATCTAAAATTAAATTAATCTAAAATGAATCTATATGAATATTAAAATCACCAACCATGATCAATTGTTGTGTTTAAGCACAATATAAGTGATACAATCAGAAAAGTCAGATAGAAAGCTCCTGTTTGGGTTAGGTGTGGTGGTACACAACAGTATAGCAGACAAGACTGTCACAGTCAAGTTTGAATAAAAGTACTTAAAAGCCATAGAAGGTGTCAACAGTGAAAAGAATACATTTATATTATGTTATTGTCATTTTGTGTTATAGCCCCCTTTATACCACATTGTAGCACTTTAAATGCACTTAATAACTATGATGTATGACTTTAAATACAGTACAATCATTAAGTTCTTAAGATGCAGCTGTTGTCTGTGACATATCCTTTAGATATACAGTAACTGTCACGGGTGCTAATCAGTCCATGTGGCCAAGTTACAAGGTAGTACGGGATGTGAGGGACAGGATGTATTAGTGGAAAGCATGATGAGTGTGACCCTTCCAGCAGAGACACAAAGCGACACCAAGTACTTGGCACCAGCCCTCGCACTGATTGACTTGTCTCCACAGTGGGTGAGATAAGTCTAGTGGACCATTAACGTTGTTGTTTTTTCCACACAGCATTAAAATGCAATCACTGTGACTTATTGTGGTCAGTGGCACATTAAGTCAGGATCACCACCAACTTTTCAGCCCATTTACTTGATGCTGGACTCCAATTACAGTGAAGGTCATTGAAATGCCCATTTGTTCAGATGTCTATACCTGTTTCATACATTATCAGGCAGAAACGATAAGAGTCAGATAAAAATTGCCTCTTGTGTAGTCTTCCTATCATGTAATTTTGGCCCTCTGCAGAATTGTTGTCCAATTAATTAATGTAACCCAACTGAGTGTATTTTTTCATGCATCCTTTTTCATTGTCATTGCCAAAAAGTACTGTCCAAGTTTAATATTTGTTTGACATCGTAGATGTTTCTATATCCCAAAAAACAATGATGGAACTATGGAGCAGATAGTTACTGGCTAATGGAGATTACATCAGCTGTTGTTAATATTATTGGTCTTTGGCTTAACATTAGTTACAAAAAAGACAATTCACAATCTCAGTTGTTACAGTATGTGTCATGGTATTCTGGTATTGTTCCTTTAACCAGAGACACTACACTCTTTGCAAAACATAAATTTGTATTATCAAGTGTAGGTAATTTGTTTCCTTATTTTCCACCCATTCAGCCTCAGGTCAAATTTTACTGAAGTAGCCTAATCATTTAAATACCCCTAACACTAATAATGAACGGAGAACATGGCAAACATATTAAAATATTAACTTTATATATTAAAAAGCAGCATTACAGTCTATATACACTGTAGCCTGTATTTGTTTGTGCATTTTTCATATTGTGGAATTCTGAGACAGAGGGATTATAATTCTACTCTGTGGTAGTGGAGCACATTGGCACTGTGAATATTTGAAACAGAGTGTGAATCCATATTGGCTTAAATAAAATGGATCCAAAACACAAATAAACTGGGTTAATTATGCAAATACCTGTTTTGTCCACTTTGGCATTATAACATGAACCATTTTAGTCCACTCTCTGTGTTCATTATTGTATTTGTTATGTTCTTGAAATCTGACTTTAGTTCATTACTGAAATGATGCTAGTATCAATAGCCCCCAGTTTTGCTAGAAATTGTTGGATGAGCTGTGTTTTAATCAGTATCCTGGGATGTTTTTAACTGGTCTCACAGTAAGATGTGCCTAAGGATCTCCCTGGAGACTCTGAAAGGTAACACAGTATTCCAGGATCGATAGTGCTGTGGACTTTCCTTGGCAGTACAGACTCATTGATTTGCCAACCACACATCATGGTTTAAGCTTGTCCTCCCAGGATGCTCTACCCGAGAGGAACAAAACTGAAACAGATTATTTGTAGACAAGTTTGCGTTCTCATCATCAGCTAAAACATTAGCTATTGTGAGCTTCTTCCTGTGCTACAGAGAAGTAGCTTTGTATTTATAAACTGCACAACATGTTGCATTAATTAGCCTCCATCCCATTGGTCAATTAATGCTAATAGGCCGTTTTATTTAATAAATCACCTCATTAGTTACCAAATACATTGCAAAATCAAGACAGGATCTGGTACCCTCAACTGTGCATTTTTGGTGATTTCAGAGTTTGTTTTTCTGCAACCAGAGAATTGAGATCAACATTAAGATCAACATTATTCACATTTTTGCATTTCTGTGAGTCCAAATCCCTTTCAACTATGGATATTGTATAAGCATTCAGGCAAGGATTAAAGTTATGGCTCTTTCAAAGCTACCTGCAAAACCAAGTTGTCCCTACTCTCCAACACTCTCCAACACTCCAAAACAAAGCAGCTATTACTCTTCCAGACCTGTAAGTCTGTACCACAGTCAGCCTTTGAGGTGTTTTTTGGAGATCAACATTCCAAATTTCTTTAATCAAGATTAGATTACGTGCTTCAGGTTAATGAGAAATATGTCACTTTCACTTTCAACTCATAATACCTCTCCTGAAAGGTTGCTGTGAAAATGTAATGGTAATAATTAATTACCATTAATTACTGTAGGTGTATTGTTCTTAACATTTACTCACCATGCATTTATTTTCAAGAGACGAGGAGGCCATTCTAGGAAATTTTCAACAGGGTTCTCCGAAATAATTTGCTATTTCCAGTTGTGACTGCATTGGCATTATGTTCTGAACAAAGTATTCCCAGTTGTTTTCTTTCCGTAATGGGATGCCTCACACACACCTTGTCTTGGATGACACAGCGTGGTGCTCTCTTTTCCCTGCCTACACTGTTGATTCATTGGCTAGAGGATTGAGAGGCTTCAGTTACAATTTGGGAAAATAATGTAATCTTAGGATGGGCAGAATTGTTGAACCCCTCTGTGAGATTACTCACTCCTATCCGCCTCAGTGATTACTGATCATTGGCAAAAGAAAAAAAAAGTCTTCCCCTTATAGTATGTTTCCATCTTCATTCTCACCTCATCTGTCTGGAGAGAGTCACAATATATTCGGTAGGTTTTGAGAATTGGCAACTCTCCACATGGGGCTCCCTCCTTATTCTCATTGCTTGCAACATGGCAGCATATTAAGGTTCTAAAGCACAAATTGACTGATTTGCAATTAACACTTAAGTGAGTGATGTTACGGTGAGCAAAGAGACATAAGTGCACTTCACTGCATTTTTGGATTATGAACATACAATATATAAAGAGTTTAATTACAAAATGAGATTTCCACCATTTGAAAAAAAAACACCTTATCTCTGAAAATTGCTGGCATGAAAGTTCAACTTCCTATGGAATACAATTGAAGAGTCAATCTAAGACCTTTGTGTACACAATCGTAACACTTATCAATTGTTTCTCTAAATGGATATACAGCCTGTTGGAATGACCTTTCATATGCTTTTGGGTAGAGTTGTCCCTTAGTATTTATAGCAGATGCTCCTACAGGAACAGTGTAAATTCAATTGGAAGGTATTGAATGTATGAAAGCCCAGGAAACACCAAACATAATCTCACAGTATCTCCCACAAAGTCTATTACAGATTTCCTAAAGGTACTGATATTTTTCCCCTGTCCAACCATTTCAGAGTTTACATAAGAACATGTATTGTTTGCAAATTGAATGTACCTTGATCCATTGAAAGATGAGAACTATCACCAACAAATGAAATGGGCTCCTGGTGTCCTGGTGGCTCAGTGGTCTAAGGTGCATTCCACATAAAAAAAATGTGGTATGCGCTGTCTCTACTAACTGTCAAATAAAGGCAAAATGTTCAAGTTCAAGTCATTTATTATCAAATGTGCAGCATCACTTACAGTCATACTGTACAATGAAATGTTTTGGATGAGGCACATTCCAAAATATCCCAAATTAAATGGGCTTCACATTTTTTTTTTAATACGAAGTCATCTGAACTTGATAAAATGCTTCCAATGTGTCAATGTGCTTGCATTTGTGTTTTGCCATGAGAAAAGAAATAGTGTCTTGAATTGCTTCAGCTAGGAACCTTGCAGGTGTATTATATTTTATATAGTAAGTTTATTTGCTTGGTTTAAGTGGTAAAAAACGTTGTGTACTCTCCCAACAATCAGAATATGAATATAAAAGTTAGGTAACTTAACTTCAGTATTGCATTAAGACTGATGTCCTTGAATGTATGAATTGAATGTACGGTAGATTGTCTAACGTTATTAGAATGTTTGGATGATGGTTTCTTCCTTATTGGTGCCAGGCGTTCTTTCTTTATTTGTGATATTTCTGCATTACTGTTAGCATAGCATACAATGGAGAGCAAAAGAAAAGAGGAAAAGAGAGGGCGAAGACATGCAAGAACGGTTGAGAAGTAGATTCTGGGCACTACCATGATGCTTCTGGACAAACTTTCTCTGGAAATACACTGAGAATGATATACAAAAACATGTTGGTAGACATCCCAGTAAGCTGGCTAAATTTGGAACAATAGGCTACCTTCTTTGTTAATTATAACTATACTGATAGGCCTGTTGTTGTCATTCCTCAGTGACAAACTGTTGTGAACTCATCTGAACTCAGTTCCATTAACACTGATGTTTTTCATAAATATTATTCCTGTGTGTGTGTGTGTGTGTGTGTGTGTGTGTGTGTGTGTGTGTGTTGTTGTTGTTACATACACACACAATCTTATAGCACTGTCCACTTCTCACAATAATCTCCAATCCCCAATCTTTCCCTCTGTTATTGAACCAAGGGACAGAAATGGGGCAGTATGTAATGCACTTGGACAAAAAAATCTCTGACAGAAATTGGTGGAAATAGTGCATATGAAGATGCTGTCAGACGTGTGTGTAAAGGAATAAGTTTGAGTTTTGGATAGGGCCAAAACAAATCTACGCATCAAGCCACCTAAGAGACTCTTTCCAAAAGTTAATGGTCCAATTAAAATGTCTATCCCAGTGACAAATTCTTTTGAAGCTAGTCTCTGAACTCCAAATCGCAGAGCCTCTTCTTTAACAGAAGGAGAGAGTGCACATCGCCAGTCACGCCCACTGTTAAACGATCTCATCTGTGGGGACTTTTTGTGATGAATGGTAAGAGTAAAGGAAGGATGAGAGGGGAGGGGAGGCTGAATGGCTGTCTTGTATCAATGTAGACGAAGGAGAGAAGAGGAAGTGTGGCCATTACTATTTCTGACATGGTGAGATGGATGTCACCCTTATTTGCCATCAGATTAGGGAAGCCAGGCAAGGTGGAGCTCTCAGCCAGTCCATCACGTGGGCGTAATTAAATGAGTGAGGGCACTTACTGCTCCTTTGAGCCCCATGTTGGAGCCTGAACAAAAAGACCTGGAACCCTCAGGTAAAGGAATGTGCTTTGATCGATGTCCTCACCTGAACAAAAAGGCCATATTATAACTACTGCTGTAAAAACATTGTCAGCTGTGATTTTTTTTACAGAGATCATATCAACAGCTGTTAATGGCAGGCTCACACTTCTCTCTGAAGCACTGGAGTTCTTTCTGGAGTTAGTGGCAAACTATAGGTCACCCATTCTGTTCAACATGCTTGAGGATTGAGGATGCTGTAGGACATAAAGTTGCAGGCCCAAATATAAATGAGGGATTACTCAAGGTCGCCCATGAGCTTGTTTATTTATTTATTTATTTATTTGGGTATTTGTTGTTATTTCAAAGTATGATTTATGTGTGAGGAACACATACACATTTAACTTAGGAGAGAGAAACCTGGTGCTACTGAGATTATTGTTCTTTCTTTATTATTCTCAAAAAAATATTACAGTGAAATAGGACTGCATTACATTCTTTAAAGAATTAACAGTTTAGCCTCTGGCAGATTTCTTAGTTTAGATTCCCAGACAGCTATTGACATAAACCTGAGTCCCTACTAAGCTAAACTGTTCAAAACACATTATTCTTACAAATAGATTTATTTTGATGGGACAAGTTTGTCTTCTTGAGTGGCCCTAAACTGATTTAACAACTTCAGTGTAAATAGACCTTAAGTACAGTCTGACAAGCAACTTGACATGATTTAGGAATGAGTAAACAATATAAATATGTTAAGGAAACACCAAGAAGTGCTTTTGCCACTGCACGTATCTTCTCATCTATCTATCTCTAACATTATAAGAAAAAATACCTTTCAATATAGGTGTTAAATGATACATGCTTTACCTTCTGGATTTGTTACCTTTACATTAGATGTGTCCAAAGGTATCCAAAGTGATATATATGAATATTTATGTCCTCTGAAATTATGTCCTCTTAAATAATTTAAAATAGAGACTCACAGGGCTAACACAGACTGACAATCCCATTCATACCTATGAGCAATTTAGTCTCCAATCCTCCTGACTTCATGTCTTTTGAATATGGGAGGAAACCGCAGCATCCAGACAAAATCCCAGAGAACATTATTTATTTGATTTTATAGTTCTTAACCTTTCCCTTTATGCACATATTTCACATTGTCTTTCTGTGTCAGTAAGCTCTGCCTCCACTGATGCTACTGTTGCTACCTTGCACATCCTGTTAATGCTTTGGAATCCATACTTTTTTGCACACCTACATTCATACATTTCTACTTAGGACTGTCGATTGCCTATGTTTATGTAACCTTTTTGCTCTACTCTTATTCATAATTAGATCAGTTATCTAATTGAATTAACATGCAAACTCCACACAGAAAGGACCCGGGCCAGCGATCATACCTGGGTCTGTCTTGCTGTGAGCCTCTGTGGCGCCTGAGGTTGCAATCCAATTGATCATTATAGTAGAACCAAGAAAGTAGAACATAAAAGGCTCACAGCTTTGGCTGTACCAGTGTCAAGACAGAATGAAAAACAGGACTTCCACCCAGAATCTTAAAAAATACAACCCTTATTGACAAACTGTATTTTCATGCAATAGCCTACTTCTAATTCATACAGTTCCACGCATTCCCACCTTGGAACTCCAACAACCACAACCACAGATCCACCCACTGATCAACTCCAACTTGAACGTATTTGTACATTTTGTAATTATTATAATAATGTAATAACTCTACTAACGTCCCATTAATTGAATAAACCATTTATGTAATAACAATATGCAGCGTATGATGTAATAATACAGTTGATGTAATATATTTCCACTTAATGTAATAAAGGTTATCTGCAATTGACTAAAATCAATTATTTTTTCCTGTCAATGTAATAATAATTACATTATTGGGTTTTTATTACATTAACGGGAGGGTTGAAATGTTCAACTTGCAGAAAGGTAATATCTGAACTGATGATGAACATGCATCCACAATATTACATTATCAGTTCACGTTAATGTAATAAAACCCAATAGTTATTACATTAAATAACATTGTTGCATTAATCAGCAATGAATTACATTAAGAGTAGTATTATATTATTATTACTACAGTATTAGCAACAATGATTTTACTCATTATGTTATTGATTTATTACATTAATTGGAAGCTATTACAGTAACAGTTGTAACAGGGCCAAAACACAGGAGAATTTGAGTCACACTGGCATTAAGAGCAGGTATATGTCAATTTAGAGGGCATAGACAAGATTATTTTGTTTTTAAAATGTTTTAAGCCATTGTGCATTACTTTAATTTTGGCGAAGGTCACAGGTGTAACTATAATGCCAACACCACCCAACCTGTGATCCCAGATGTGTGCCCAAATCAAGCTCCGGTCTGTCTGCCCTTGTCCAAGTTGGGTATTAGTGAAAAGTAATTTCCCCTGCTCAGTCATGGGTCCAAGGGAGTGAGATCTGGGTTATTCCCTACAGTTGTCAGACTGTATCCAGGCTTTTTCTACCAGAAGTCTAAAAAAAAACATGACCCTAAGCCCTGAGGCAGTTAATATTACACACAGCAACAAATGTTCAGTCACTTTGTGTCTATTAATATGCAAGTATCATAATCTGTGTGTTTACTTTGTGGCTTAGCACTTCAACCAAGGCTGTTTTACTATAACATAGGGATATCACCACTATCCCATTTGATATTATTATACCAATTAGAAACAATGTACAATGAATATGTACACAGAATTTGATGGCACAGAATGGAGCTCAGTACCCTGGTACAGTATTTAGTCTATGCATTACATAATTCCGAAACTGCTAATTCAGCAGATTTTTTTCTGAATGTAACTTCAGCTTCAACAAATGCTTAGCTATCCGCTTAGAGATATCTTTCACTGACACATGATATGCACTTGGAATCAGGCCTAAATAAATGAAAATGTGATATCCTGGGGGTGAAAATGTGAGGTTGACTTTCCAGAATTGTACAAGTGACCACAATATATACCAAAATGCTGGTGCAGTTCAGTTAAATATCCTATTTAAATGCATGGGCTGCAGTAGATGGAAACGGTGAGCTGAGGTATAGTTGAGTTGAGGTATGCAGAAATGAGAGGATCTTGGGTGAGCTGAGAATCAGAATTCTGGTCTGACTTACGGATAACTTCACATTGGATAACTTCATTTTCTGTGACGAGTGCTCCTCCCCTGCCACCTGTTTGTGCATTTAAAATGGAACAACTGCTGTTTTTGAATTCCGAGGTCACTGACCTAAAGGTGGCAATGAACAAGGAGCCTTTGTTATGTATTGTGAAGGTAACACAAGCTAATATGGCCTGAAAGACATTTATGAAGGCAGAAAAGGGGAAGCTACTGTAATTAGATATGAATAATAGATTGATGTCCACTGCTGACAAAATGACCAATGAAGCTCTAATTACACTCCCACTGTTCAATCCTGATTCCCTTCATTGACTTGCCTGTGCATCTCGGCGATCCTGTCGCTTTTTTATCCATCGTGTGATGTGAAATAGTTACAGAGCTACATTAGGGACCAGGTCAATAGCATTAAGAATGACTAATTAAACCAATAAATTCCAGCTGAGTTTTTGCACTAAGTAGTTCTCTGAATTACTGCAGATGACATGCCTTTGACCCACTAGTCTAATTGGCTTCCACCCCAGTCTTAGGCCCTAAATGATTCCTTTAATCAGCTGATCATATAATATCATAGTATATATAATACATATAACGCAATTGAAACAGAATTTGATATACCTGTAGGGTCTCTTGGAATTGTATGGTGCAAGTGTTTCTCTGCTACAAGTGTATTAAATTGTGTTTTCATACACACATACCTCAAGGTGTGTTCATGCTTAGGCCAGTGAACGTCAGTTCCTGCGGCTGAAAACTGGTTTGTCTCTGAACATCTGGGTTTTGTCAACAGCAAGAAACAAATAATAACTCCCAATACCAATATCCAGACAGAATAACTGCTCTAGTATGTTGAGGCATTTTGATATTCATGAATATGCTCACTCACTGTGGAATTACAATTATAATTACGAATGCCTAATCCTTTTATTATCTTACTATTGCTTTTCCATTGCTTAAAGGCTGTATCCATGAGTTCCACTGAGTAATGGGCTGAACTAAGCCACAAACTACATCACCAAGGGCTGTAAATTATTAAGCAGGTATTGTGTGATGATACATACTAGATTTATATCTGCATTTCAACTTCCTTAAACAGTGCAAAGCAAATGCATCATGGCAGAAATAGTGGGCCCTCAAAGGCTCTTCTGCTATGATCCTGATTGAAGAAGTTAGTTGAGTTAATTTGCCTTTTGCTTCCTGGGCTGTGTAATCTTTAGTCTGTGAGATGCTCTCCTAAAAATGACTTTTATCCCCCTTGAAAACAGTGCACTTGTTGGCATAGCAGAGTGGTCGTGGTGAGTAGGGAGATAATCCTTCAACTGTACCCAGGTCCAAGTCCCTGTGACAGCAACCATCGGTCCTGCTGAAGTGCCCTTGAGCCAGACACTGAATCACTACCAGCACCAGGGGGACTTTTTTGCAGCGGACAACACTGTGTCAGTATCATACAATTGAACACCATCTATGAACAGTAGGTGATAATTTTAGTGGAGTAGAAATATTTAAATGATTGCTTCAAATTATTGCACCAACCAGGCATTAATTTTTAGTCTTGACTGTACAGGGGCAATTTAGAATCTTGTCTCCAGAGGTATATCATAAAATTAGAGCTAATTAGCATATTGCTTTCTCAGTTTGTTGATGATAGCATATTCCATGTAAAATAACCCATGCAAAAACATCAGAAGCAGATCAAATATAAATAGATTGGATCACCAACAGCGTTTTTCATATGTTTTATTTAATCAGTTCTATGGAGGTGAACTGAAATCTTTCGTGCTGTTTTTTGTATTAAATAAGGTGTCATGTGCTCTATTATAGTGTATAGACACATTTCACACACAGGGGAACCTTTGTTTACTACATGCTCTAAGATCAAAAACAGATGGGCAGCACACCATTAGCTCCAAAAGTTTAAAAGGTGATGTTTCAGCCATGGATGCCCTCATCAGACAGTAATGGTGGTTTGATGAAGGTTTTTCATGGTTGAAATGTTGCCTTTTAAATTATTGAGCTAAAAAATGCTTAATGGCTTAATGGAAAAAGCATGGGGCCACACTATCTACTCTGGAATTTCCTGACATTTTATGGTTGCACCGCTGCTCCTGTTGGTAGAGCATGGTGTTTCTTTTCAACAGGTCGGCAACATTTCACCTCATATTTTTTTCTCATTATGATTATTTCAAGTCACATGTAGCAAAAACAAATGCCACACACTGCAAAATTCCCAATGACAAATCACCTAATAATGAGCCTTAAAATGTATTTTGTTGTGTCCAATTAACATTACCTTGTTTCAATAATTGAATCAAGAGGCATTAACTTGTAGAGTGGTCTAGTAGAGAGATCTGCCTTAGTTTAAGAAAATGTTTCAAAACAAGTAGCTGAACTGGAAACAAGTGAAATTATTTCACCCTGCTGGTTTTGTTTTCAAGAAAGAGAAAAAATGTATTAAATTATGCTTTTTAAATGGACATTTTTTCCCAGTGCAGAAGTTAAATACAGCCTGGCATGTATTCATAGGATGAGCAGATGTGGTTGGTGATGAAATGGTCAATTAGCCACACAATTATAGCATATCTGTACAAATAATATGACGATACGCCAATAGGCGAAATTCTCATTCCTATTTCAAACACTCAAATATTCACTGCAAGTATGTCTGTAAGTATGGTCTGGGATGGTTGAACAATCAGCAATCTTCCCTGGTAAATAAAACTCTTAATATCATGCTTGTTTGACAATCTTATGTTTTAAGGATGAATACACAGATCCACAATTGCCATCAGTCTTATTATGGCAACATAATGTTTTCGACTTGTTGTCATCGAAAGACAGATAATATGTTAGGCTGAATGCAGAAAGTACACCTGGAATTGTGAGGAATAAGAAAGGAAATATTATGGCAGTCAACGGTAAAGATATTTATACTTCTTACCTCCTTGCTAATTTGAGGTTTGTTGGATTGTTTTGTGAATATCATAAATAGGTGATATTAAGAAAAAGTATCAGAGGCAAATACTTTCTTCGCTCCATCTCTTAATTATCCAACATCACAAGAGTTTACAACACAATGCAATGCAAAAAAATAGCAAAAAAAAAAAAAAAAAAATTTT
>CABFOQ010003118.1:7702-26561 GCA_900660455.1 Gephyroberyx darwinii | reverse complement strand
CATGTTGGCAGCTAATGGTTGAGCCAAAACAATATAAGGCTCACAGGCAATTACAGGTTCCTCTCCCTAAACCTTTGACCTGTTGATGTGCAGGACCATCTTTTGTGTTTTAGCAACAACACACTTAAAACAAGCAAAAGCAGGGATGCCCAAAATAGATTTAGCCCTGCAGAAAATTACTTCTCTATAAAGGGTTCAGGAGAGTGATACAACACTTTATTTAGTCTGATATGATGCAACATCGTTTTAGCACATTGGAGTTTTAGTTTCTCAGAGGTAGAGCTGCTCTAGAGGCAACAATAATCTCATTGGTTGAGTTAAACCTCAGTGGGTGGAGCCAAAGAACCACAATTGACTTCTTTTATCGTTCATTCATGATGTTCATGATCTTGGAAGGTCAGCAAGCTAGCTAACTAGCTTACCTAGATAGTTGTAGGCTAGTTAGGCTAGCTTGAACTTGGAAGGTCAGCTAGGCTAACATCTAGCCTAATATCTAGCCTAAGAACTAGCCATATTAATTGATCTAGGTTAGCTGTGTAGGTAAAGTAATTAGCTAGCTTGTTATTTATGTGTGTCCTCTTCATGGCCCATTGAGGTTTAACTCAACCAGTGAGTTCATTTCTGCCTCCAAGAAATGTTTGTTTAACTAAAACTCCAGTTTTCATAATTAGATGTGATGTGTGGATTAGAGATAAATTGATAATTACAAGTCTCTATTTGCTAAATTTCTAAATATACATGTTCAATCACATTTTTTGGCCCACAGCCCTCCAACCATGCTACTTTGTGGCCCTTAGTCCTCCATGTCAAAATGGATTTGAGTGATTTTGTTGCTGTCTGCTCCAATGTTGATTCAACACTGGTCCTGTCCTACTAGGTAACTGAGGGCTTAAAGACTCCAAAAATAGGGAAAATATCAGCCATGGTAAAGCTAGGGGTGGAAGAGTGTGGAAAACATACATTTAATTAATTCCATTTTGAAAAGTCTAACACACAAATCACACAGACGGCAAAGAAATAGAACAAATAATCCATTTCACAGACTCTGCATTCATACTCAAATAACAGCCATTGTTTTGGCCAAGTAGCCAAAATAGCTGATTATAAAGCCATTGGAAGAGGCTGGGAAATGAAGTGTTGGAGTCGACTTGCCATGATGAACATCACACAGATGAAAGAGAGGAGGGAACTGTTTTTGTTCTCAAATGAACAGGTGGAAACATTAACTGCAGTTGGCAGGTTGTGCTAACAAGCTTGAAGGCTTTTGGAGGGTTTCTGGGATTTGTGTGTCTGTACTGTAGCTAATTAATCAGAGTACTGACACACTTAAATTGAGGCAAATGACTGCGCTTCTCCAGGAACACAGAAATAAACGGGTGTGTGCTCTGTAATTGATTCCTCATTTTCACAAACTTCAAAAGCGCTGGAGAGTTTTAATCAGATTAGGGTTCTGGCTCATTCCAATTTTATCAGCCAAATTAAGAAATGTTAAATTTGCTCCTGGAGGAACGCAGATTTTTTTTTCTTGACAGTGTTGGGAATATAATGACCTTATGCTAATATCGCCTGTAGAAACGACAGATAACACACATCCCTCGGGGCTTTGAGAGATGCTGTTTTGGGTTAGATGTTCTTTCATGTCTTGGGGTTTGTTTTACATTTATTCAAAAAGTAAGTAAACTTTTGGAAACTAGACGACTCTTGCTGAGTTGGAGAAAATGCTTAGCAAAAACTCAACAAAGAGAGTATGAAACCCTGAACTCACAGCCTTTATCGCTTGGTGTACAACATAGTTTTAAATGTCCACCACGGCAAACATCTGACATCCATTCCAAGTATTTAGTTAACAATGATTTGAGGCTAAACAAAAGCCGCTTTGCGCAGAGTGGAGGATTGGATGTCAAAGTTAGTCTTGGACGTAGGAAGTTCTTGTCATGAGTAAGTACTTTTATTTAGATAGTACAAATTTTGTAAAGATGACAAGATGTTGTGTGATAATAGCTGAGATAGAGCATGGTGGTGTTTATGTGATCAAGATGCGTTTCCATGAGGACTTTTAATATCCGAAGCGGTGTGTTTATCGTACTTGGGATTAGATTACAACACATACCTTGCCGAGTTTTCACAAAGCACCACCGTTGTTGTGACTGGAGCTACAACAAAAGTCAAGTTGTCTAGTCTTTTATTTTTTTTGGAAGTCCCACTGGGCAGCCTGGCCTAGATGAATCTACATTATCATCCTTATTATAAAGCTCTTTTTGTGTGTTTCAGTTGAGAAACTTTCAAGCTTCAAGGGCATGATTAATGATTAAGAGGGAAAACTTCATATCTTTGAAGCTCTTAGAGACATCAAAGTTACTCAGTTTATTGTAGAACTTGGTTCATATCCTTAAGCATAGCTAACATTAACAACATTAAAGGGGATTTGATTGAATTTGGGCAATGAAGAAGGCTGGCAAACTGTTGTGAAGAGCTGTAATTTGTTGGGAATTAATTTAATCCCATTATAAGTGTATTTATATATTTATATTTATATATATGTACATTCAGTTGGGGTTTAATGAAATCCAGAAATTATTTGACAATCTAATGTAATCATATATTCTTGAAGACTTCCACTTATTGACAGAAAATATGTTTGAACTCTTTTTACCTCGAAACACAGGTCTGTTTTACTCCAACATTACAAATATAAACAGACCTTCTATATCCTATAATACATGTAAAATGGATGTAATGGAGCAATTACATGCTAATGTTACATATAGTCTTTGTAATTAATTAATTCATTTAGAGTGAAAACCATTAGTCTTTATTATTACCACTTCATAAAAAGGATGTTGAGGGATTCAATCTTGTGTTGAGTCTTAAAATCTTATTTTTCTAAAAGCAGAATCTGCAAATGGAGATAATTTTCCTTTTTTCTAGTACAAACTGTTTCAATAAGTGACATTGTCTTGAAACAAAAGGAGTGTTTAATTTCAACATACAAGTGAAACTGTCAAAAGTGAAACTGAAACAAGTCAAATTATCTCCCCCCTTCTTTAAGAAAACTAAGATTTTAAGACTCAACACAAGATTAAATCACTTTTGAACATGAACATTTTTTATTCACAGGCTTTATTTAAAAATTCTCTTTTAGTATTACATTAAATGAATAGTTATTTTCAACAGGAAATCTTGTTTTTAAACATTTACTCCAATGCACTGATAATTCTGTCTGCCCAAATCCATGGTAACGACTGTACAGCATTTTGGCTGAAGTTGTAAGCAGCTACAAGAGCGTCATCATCACCCGGCCTGGTACCTGCTACCACAAGATGATTGGTATGACAGACCTGAGCCCCGTGTTCATTGTGTCGGCCTTTGGGGATGGAGGCATAGCTGACCTCTTGAACTTTGAAACCCTCCATCATCCATCGCCTGTACTCTTGTTTAGTCTCACACGCAGACAGTTGGTTTTCTCCCAAAACCCACGTTAAGCAACAGCAGGCTCCATTAAGTGTTGTTCTTCTGTCCACAAGGTGCCCGCAGGCATCTGCACTCACGCTGGAATGTGTTTCTAATCCAAAACAAGAAGTCAAACAAAGGTCTGTGATAAAACTGACATTCATAATAACAGGGTCGGTAGAAGCCTAAAGGTTAGGGAAGTGGGCCTGTGATGGTTTGAATCCTCGTAGCATCTGAGCAGGCGAAGAGAATGAGTAGTATCTGACCTTAAACTACCTTTAATGTGATTTAATGTAAAAATGCACCCGTCTAATCAGCCTAAATCACCCTATGTTCACGTCTCCGCCCACAGGAAGTGACCGGAATCAAAACTTAAGAGTGAAATCCAAAGTGTCTCCTAACAGCAGTGAGTGAGCGCAGCAACATTCGATGTGTAACTTCTAATTTCTCGTTTCTTTGGTTTCCTTTGGCATGAAGCATCATAGACCAAGGATGAAGCAGGGTATTACTGAAAGCTCAGTAAACCTTCGACTTTTTAAAATAAAGATTAAAATCAATGGTCTGATTTTCAAATTTGTCAGATTTGTCAGCTGAAAAAAGCTTGAACACAACAAAAATGAACAAACACATAAAGTTTAATGTTTTGAATCAGCTACTTAGAATTAAATATTTGGTCAGATCCTTAATGGTAGTTACAGTTGAGGTAATTGTGGCCCGCCCCCGGCCACAACACACACACACAAACACACAGACACACAGACACACAGACACACAGACACACACACACACACACACACACACACACTGTCCATCCTCTGTCTCTAATGCGATGCCACATTTGGGTCAAAAAGTTTCACCTCAACACTAAAACCGGTGAAGAAGCAGTTTCCCCAAGCCTCGCTCTAATAATAGCACAGCGTGAGATCACTTCCACGTCTAACATAAAATGTGGCTGCGCCCGGTTACGATCATATCTTTCCCATTTTCCACTATTTTTTGCCATCATGAACCAATCTGAGCCAAGCTGGGGAATGTTCCCTGGAATGACAATTAAATGAACAAAGAGCAACCTAGGCAATGAACCGAAACAAATTAGAAGAGCAAGTGTTTGCCAAAATCTATAACTGTGCAGCGGCATTTCATGCACAGTAAAAAATTCTATCGTCAAACATAATATTAAGCATGTGTATGTGATATGTCAGTGATTTCCTGAGTTGTCGGTCATCAGGGTGAAAGCCCTGCACCTGTATCCCTCACCACAGGTCAACATGTAGTGAGGTGACAACCGACGTCTCGTTTTGTCTCCGATATTCCCCAAGAGTCCCTAATTGAATAATCCAAATGGGATTAGGATGCGGTCTTTGAAGTCCAGTGTTCTTTACCTCTGGTGAAATATCGAGACACGGTGCCTCTTTTGATCAGTGCAATCAAAATCATCTCTGGAGAGGTCCTGCTGTGCCGGATCCAGTCCAGGAACAGAAGCTTCCGCATGGCTTGATCTCCACAGCGAAAGCCTCGAGATTCCCTTATTGCCTCAAAATGTGTTCTGATCTCAGGTTGGAAACTGTTACTGTTACTTTACAAACATCAGTTTACATATGAGGCAGTATCATGTTTTCAAATCAGTTGAATTCATTCATCTGTTTTCAGCTCAATCTTACGGCGATGTAAATCTGACCAGTAAGCCCTTTTAAGAGATTCCCATTCGTGAACAACAACAACATCTCCCGGGGTGAATCGGGGTGTGTAGTTGCCCGGATATCTGAGCTAATTAGCGCTGTCTTCCGGGGGGACGGTGGGGCTGGGGGCTCTCGATCTATAGCTTGATTCACAGATATCACCTCTGGGGCCATCGTGTGTGAGAACCAGCCTTTCCAACTTGTTTTGAGGCAAGTTCAAAGTCATTGAGGGAGGACGGCGCATTGTGTCGCCTTTCGTTGGCGCTAAAAGAGACCGGGAGGAGTGAAAAGCGTCACCATGACAGGCTCAGTCATCTGTGAAAATAAGTGCCGGTGTGTTTTTGCGATAATTAACATGTAGCCTGTGTTTGTTTCAGAGCCAGGCTCAATCAGAAAAAAGTAGATTGTTTTAGTCAAATAGCAGAGTGCATGACCGAAGAGCATCTTTATATATAGATATAGATGATTTTAGATGTTAATGTGTCATCGTATTGGACATTATTGGACAGGACATTCAAATGAACACCCCTACATGCATGTAACTCTACTCTTTCCACTGTTAAATACTTTAACTCACATGCTACCGAAAAAACAGAGAATTTAAATATATTTGGGCTTGTAAAGCACAATCCTTTTTTGACATTTTTACAAAGTACTGGATGTCACTGGTCCCACATTTAGTTTTCTGAACATTTGTAACACAAATTAAAGCCGGCCATAGTGACTCTGCTCGCTCTTACGGGCCTAATCAGCTTTTATACAAGCCCAAGCACAGGTTAAGTATCGTACTGTACATCAAATGAGACTCAAGTGCTCACACATGGTGGAGAAACTGTGGTAGCGTTTGAAGTCCTGAACACCTTACGAGCTGATTAAAACCTAAGGTTTACAAGGCCCATGAAACTCTGGAGATGTCTTCTGCAAACCGAGCGGCTTGTGTTGCAGTAATTAACTTATTAAGTCCTTAGTTGGACATCCATTTTCGATGCAAGGCAAATTTATGGCTCAAATCAGACCCATGGCCTATTACAGTGTGAGTTGTATGGAGCTAATTTAGCATGGCGAAAAAGAAGTCAGGAAAGATGTCGACCAAAATCTCAACAAGTCTGTTTATGCATATGGACTTGTTTAAGGCCCAAATCTGTTCCTTACATAGCTATGCAGCACTCAAAGAGTTATGAATTAGGCTGTGTCATGCTAACAGGTGCACACCACCAGACATATCCACGGCTAAGCTAATGTTTACTCAGAGCGAGTCACAGCATTCATAATGATTATCATTCCACACCCTGTCCAAGAGTCCTCATACCTTCGTCTGAAGTATCAGCAACATGAGTGATCACAATGTCGTGCTTTGTGTTGATGTCCTGTGAGCTCGTGTGAATAGCATCAAGATGTGTTAATCCCAGATGGTAAGAGGGGGAAGGGGGCTCGGGGTGGGCTCGCAAGGAGTGATTTTACTTAATCCTGCACTGTTGTTCCATTTCCTCACTCTAAAAACTGAAACCTTAATTGGATTTTTGAGTACTTTTCTCAAGAAATACTCTACTCATTTCTGCTAAACTAAACTAGATGCTTCATTTGATTTTGAAGAACTTCTTTTCATGCGTCTGTTATTTCTTTGTACTGTAGAGCATTGGAAGGGTTTCATTCCAAACCCACTATATGTCAGTTTTGGGAAGAACATGCTGCCTTGCTCAGTCAAGATTTGAAAACCATCTTCAATAACATTTCTATTTTGAAAGCAAAGGTTTTTAGCTGACTGTAAAACCTAAATGCTAACCCACAATGCTCCTTTCTATCCAACAATGATTGAATCAAGGTTTCTGTTGGAGGAGAGATTTCCCTGTATACCAGAACAGAATGAAAAAGATTTACAGGATATTTCCTGTTGTATAGGAAGTATGTTAGTCGGGTACACAAAGATACAGGCAGGAAACTGGGCAGCAATTCAGCATTTTCACCATGACAGAGAGAATAACCCAGCAGAAAAAAAAAAGATTTATCTGCCATATGATGGTTTAGGAAAAGAAATCTCAGTAGAGATCTACTGTGTAATTTCCTCTTGATTCCTGGCCCTTCCTGCATGCTGGACACTCAGCATACCTCCTCTAAAGCTGCCATCAGCTTATACGCCATGTTGAATGCACGTTGAGAATCAATCCTGAAAGTTTTGTTCATTCATTTAATTCATTCAGGTTGAGGAAAAGCCTGTCAGCAGAAAATCTTGTTTTAATATTTCATAAAATATATATCTGATCCTAAAATATATTAGTAGTTTGTAACTGAAGTCACACACCACACTCCAAAACACAATTTTTTTTCATTTGGTGCAACTTTAAATACAATTCCACAAAGTTTTTCTTTTATGTCAGCAGTTATTTAACAATCTTCATTGGTAAAGTGATATGTATAGTCTTTCCAGCCAGTTGTCAATCCAGTATAAAGAACAAGAAGAACACTTTATTAAGTCCACATTGGTGTCACACACACACACACACAGCATGCAGGGAGGGTGGCTGCGGAAATGTAGTCTCTGCATTTTCCCATCCTGTTGTACGCTGCCCCTCCATGGGGCAGCCAGGAGCAGTGGGGAGCCCTCTACGGCGCCCGGGGACCAACGGCTCCAGGTCTTGGGTCCACGTCGTGGTCAGGGACAGGACAGAAGATGCCCCAGTATTCACTGGGGCGTGTGATCACCTGCTCTTTCCATTATCAGTGATGTGTGCAAGACAACTTGATAACAGCAGTTATATGAAGTGTTCGTTTTTCAAGGGGGGTGTGAGTTGGTGAATGTTATCAGTGTTTCCTGCCCGCTCTTCCATCCTTGGTTACCAACAGCATTGTAATGTGCGGGCAGGCTGACATGCCTGCTGAGCCTCTGCTTGGCAGGCTGACCCACTAACCCAGACCCGCCTTTGGCACTGCTCACAGCTACTGGTGAGATTTACTAAAGCCGTTGCTCTGGCCAAAGCCTCGAACTTCAAAGAGGAAATTGCAAGCCCTCTGGTCAGCAGATTCGTGTCTCTGAAGGCATAAACCACCCAGCAGACGTCTTTTCAACATCACGTCTATCACGTCTATCATATCGCCCAGTGTGTTGCCCAGTTTTACACCAAGCAGTAAACATTATTACATATTTAAACAATGTATAAACAGAAATAAATATATGCACCAGAGAAGTTCATCTGTACAAGATAATGCTTTATTTTAACTTTTACTTTTAAACCCTATAGGCTAATTTTATCCGAGACGCTATAAACCATTTAGACGTTTTTTAAACAGCTAATCAATGTGAAAGTGGAACAAATCTGCAAAAAAGTAAGTTCTTTGCGAATGAAGATGAGAACGCTGATTTCCCCCACAAGGAGATTTTAACAGGCTCACGGTCATGAAACACTCAACACGTGAAGAATGTCTAAACTTTCAATTAAAGTAAGTTGGTTGGTTCACTCTCCACCTCCATGTAAAGGATACTGAGAGTCGAGGAATGCTGCCATGTGTCCTGTGTTTACTTTTGACCTTATCTGTTGTGCCAACATCTTAATTCAATTCTGGACAGCTGTTGGCATTGTTTCTATTGCACTGTGCTACATGGCTTCCCGGAGGATCTGTTCCAGAATCACTTTTTCATCTGAAGTGAGAAAAAACGTCATGAAGATTTAGTTTTAACGCAAAATTACTTGGTTGTCATACAGAAATTTGACAAAATATGTTTCTGTAGCACAAGAATGCAAAAAGCTGCACTTTCACAACTACACTGTAAAAGTCGTCTGGCATGCTATGATGATGTGGAATCAGAAATATGCTATTTAACTTCACGGGGGAGAGAAATAAATTCTAAAATGCATGAAATTGGGGAAGTAACAATGATTTATGGTGACATGAAGACTGAGGCAGAGCCATCATCGAGGAATGTGCAAGAGATACTATGTTTGGTGTCGAAAACAAGTCTGAGTCTCAAGACAAAAATCATGATGTGGAAGATTTTTTTTTCTATTTTTGCTGTATGTTTTCATAGAGGGCGAGAGGTTAATCCAGATGATGGCGGTTTAAAGATAGCTGTCCAAACATTAGACCCTTAAATTGATTCGCTTTTTATCTTCAGGTATCTCTGGCCACATACTTGGAGCCTCCCCAGAGCTTTATGTGGCTAAATATAATGCAGGCTTTCAACTGAAATTGGTGTGGAAAGATACAGCACTCAAATGGATATGGACAGTGTCACATATGGTAAATACATTTATATTTTAGCTGTGAAACAAGTGGAATTATAACTAAATTGTAAACCAACTTCGCCCCATCATATTTGATTCAAATCTGAGGTAATATCCCAAAAAGTTAATTTCAGAGCACATCAGCATCTATGAGCATCGATCTGGTACCCAATTTGATGACTAAACATTTCTGCAAAGTTCTTAAAAGGTGTTCGTCAAAGGTGTTTAGCTGCGTACCCTCTGTCGCTGTCCTCTTGTCTCCTGACTGGTCTTCTCACTAAGCTTATCCTTGACATTTGGGACAGGTTGTGAAGTTTTTCATGGACTCTTGGGAGCGAGCCACACAACACAAAACCAGGAGGGTGTCTCCAAGGTGAGGGATGTAATGTGTTTTGCAGAAGTGGTGAACCTTAAACTGTAAAACAGAAACGCTGCAAAAGAAGGAGCCTCAACAAAGTAAACACAATGCTTCTGGTCTGACTTTGTAGTCTTTACTTTTACCAGTAGCACGGCAGCGACACTGTATCTGTAATCTTCAATATGTTCTATCTGTGGTATTTTTATCTTCACCATATCCCTCACTGCTGCTGCAATGACCCAGTTTCCCCATAGGAATCAGTTAAGTTTTGTTTGTCTTTTCTTATCTGCAGACCTGGTAAAATATAGTCTGTATAGTAAGTAGTCTATTTAGTTTCATTTTAGTCTATAGCATTGTATCATCTGCTGTCTATTTTATGTCTTCTGCTGCCCTTTTACATGGTATATCAGGCACTTTTGTCCTTGTAAGTATGTAAGTAAGAAACTATAAATTAACCACTCCTCCTGTACTCCTGCCCTGTACATTTACTGTGATTCTGATTCTGAAATAATAATGTTTGAATCCACAAGTGTCCTGCATGAGTCAAGCCTTCTTCTTATCAAACAATTCCTCTTGAGGTTGAAGTAACAGGGCAACATTATTGCAGCATGCATGCAGTAAAAAGTAGGAATTTTACAAAAGCTACATGTGTAGCTAGAGATTTATATCAGAATAACTCAGGTTAGGCTGATATATCGGTTTGCCAATAGTGGCCTTTCAATAAAAATCAGCCAATCAGTGTTGTTCACCACCGATGAAAGTGAGGATGTGATTTTACTCAGCAGCTTCAGGGGTGTCAGTCTGTCAAACCTGAGAATGAACCCTGCCTCACCCTTAAGGAGCTGCTAAACCACCTAAAAGAATTTCATTAGTCTGAGTTTTAGTGTCCCATGATGTCTAAATGGTGTTTCAGAGGCTTTTCCACCCTGACAAGAACCAAATTCTTGGAAACACTGAATCCTTATAATTTGTGGACATAAAATTGGTCAAAATTATATATACAGACTATATAATGACACAAAATATTGTCTGCCGGGAGCTT
Source organism: Gephyroberyx darwinii (assembly GCA_900660455.1). Lineage (NCBI taxonomy): Eukaryota > Metazoa > Chordata > Actinopteri > Trachichthyiformes > Trachichthyidae > Gephyroberyx > Gephyroberyx darwinii. The sequence continues at coordinate 15,815 of CABFOQ010003118.1, read as the reverse complement.
TAATCCCAAATATTTGTATTAGTAGCGGCCTTCAAAAACCCATGTTGATTGAACCCTAATAATTACGCAACCTGCAGAATGCACAACATTCCTGGTATTCTTTTTTTCTTCTAGTTTAGTATCACAGTGCAACAGTTGTAAAAAGAGCAGAAGAAGCACATAAATCTCAGTTTGTTGTTGGACGAGGCCATGCTGACTGAGATTCGCCACTCTTTTAGCTTCCATTTATAGTGTGGCAGCACTTCCTGCTATTGTGTGCCAGGAAAACCCAGGCCTCTTGGCTGCTCTCGAATGTCCTGCCTCTCTTATCCAGTGAGAAACTCCACACAGACATAGAAAGTCACACACACAAACACAACCACATGCACAGTGAGGTCTTGGTGGAGTGCCTCTCACCGCTAACCAGATTAGTAAAGAGGGCTCTCACTTGGACATGGCTCACAAAGAACTTTTTCAAGTCGATAAAAACTCATGTTGAACAACTCAAAATCAAACTAAGGGCCAGAGGTCCTCGACCAGGAATGGTTCTGGATCTCTAAAGTCACTCGAGACTATAATTGGGATCGGAACGTTTTTCTGTAGGGAAAACTCCTGGCTCTGGATATCACAAACAGGCATTACAATCCCACACACTGCAGAGGAAGTATTTCATTGCTGCACCTCATCAATGAACTGCCCAGAGTGCTGATTCAAGATCTAGGTTCCAGGCTTCACTCGTTTTCAGCTTCATTCACGTCTCATCCATCTGAAAGAATAGGAGTATAGACTGCTTTTGTCTCTGAAGCCAAGGCCCCAGAGTTGGGAAACCCATCAGGGCTCTGTAAATCATCTGGGGGGTGTCAGCCAAAGGATCCTCAATTACCGGACCACATCTTTGTGGATCGCAGTTGTGGTCGACATCTATCTGTACACGTCTTTTAACATCTCTCTTGTCTCTAAGTGGAAGGTTGGCCCTCTCAGCTTGAAATGTATTTTTTGGAGAGCTAATTACTTTCTCAGATAGTGGATACTGACTGTGGAGTGATGAGCCACAGAGGTGGAGATGGTCGTGGAGAAAGTCTTTCTTGGTGTTGCTTGACAATTAACTCCTACAGAGGATGGAGGAGGTGGCAGCACGAAGGTGAGACAAGTGGGCTTTTTACCAGATGGTTACCAATGAAAATTTCCAAACCAGCTGGAAAAACTTGGGTGGGGAAAGTGAATGAGTAGAGTTCCTTCACTCAACAACTACTCTCAACAGAAACCCTTGAGCAGGGTACTTAGAGTGTAACTCCAGCCAACCTGGGCCCGATTTACCCATATTTTTTCGTCATACTGATTGATTCTGACCAATCAATTCCACTTTGGGGTCGATTTTTTTTGAGTATCCATTGGCCTGATAGGACTGTATTGGAGAGCGAGCCCAGGCAAGCAATACGTAAGAAGCTCTAGTGAAGCAACTGGCAAGATTTTGGTCCGTATGATGGAAAATAATGGTTTAACAAGCTTTAACTCCCAACGGCTCCGGTGTAGCTGCTCAGTGGTAACTATGCAACTATGAATCTGAGACAAGGTGGTGGTGAAAAACAGCTTGGATAAATGGAGATTATAGAAAATGGTTCATTCAGCACTTGTTTGGATGGCAAAACTTAAATCTTTTGCAGCAATGCTGACACCACTCTATACCCTGTCCAACCTTGATTACTTGAATATCTTTATGTCTCTTTGATGCATCATTTTGTTATTGCCAACAAAAGTAGCTTTCCATACTCATAGCCAGAGAGGACTTTGGGGGGACCAATAAACCTATCATGATCAATTATGTGTGCCCTTACTCAAGATAATGGCATGAAGCACAGGAATTTACTGCTATCTGTTAACCTCAGAGCCACCTCCATTTGCTAAGCAGTAAAAAGAAAAAATATAGACCATCCTGAGTGTGGGACAGATGGAAATTCAGGACTACGTGGGTCTCTGCATCTAAGGCATACAGCTGATCAGATAATGTGTTTGCTGACACTGTTCAGCAAAGACAAGAACCATGTGAGGAAAGTTCGGCCCTTTGAACCGGCCTATAAAAATACCTGAACAGAATCCAAGATTGACTTGTTCAAATGGTGGGTACAAAAAAGAATTAATAGATCCCATAATTGCGTAGTAATATAGACTGTATGGCTTTTTTCCCCACTCTGTTAGAACTCTCGACAGTCCACACCCTGCTGCCAAAACGCAATAAATCATTTTTCCAAATGGCTCAGAAGGCTGCCTCTCCACCTCACCTCACCGTCTCCTCAGACGCTTTTTAAGTATCAGCGTGTATTTTATATCTCAAAGACCTGAAATCAAATAAGAGGAAGATGCAGTGTCCAAAGAAAGCAGATTGTGAAGATAGAATATGAACCAGGTGCAGAGCTGGAGGGTCTTCACAAGAGTCTCACCACTGAATTTAATCGCCTGGAAATATTCAGGCAAAGCTTACTTAGTTGACCTGGTGAACTCTCAGACGCTGCAAGGACACTCCTCTTATGCTGCATCCTCAGAGCGTTTAGGAACCTATTTCATCATTATGTACTATATGATATCATAATTATATAATTATTATCATTAGTATCATTGCTACGACAAAGTAGTTGTGTACATAACTTTGAAATCAATGACAGAACAATCAGATTCAGCTGTTGTAGAAGTAATAGTGCGTTACTCCTAGATGTTAATCAGAGCCCAGCAAAGGAACCGGAGGTGGAAGTTAACCATGGTATCAAACGGGATCAACAGTATCAATGGTATCAACAGTATCAATGGTTTCAACGGTATCAACGGTATCAACGGTATCAACGGTATCAACGGTATCATTGGTATCTAGGATTGTCTCTCTCACATTGATTGAGTGATAATTGTCCCTGTAATTCCTTTGGTTTTTAGCTGCACATTGAGATGATTGAGGAACAATTACATCAAAATGAATAAAGTCTAAGGTAAACCTAGATTTAATTTTATAATGCCTATTTTAAAAAGTGCTATGTATATAAAGTGTATTATTATTATTATTATTATTATTATTATTATTATTATTATTATTATTATTATTATTATATCTGTACTCTAAGCACAAGTACTGGCAACTCACTCTTATTGAATTGTTGCTGAAGGTCGTAGGAGATATGAAGGATGACATGACTTCAATATACCTATGGCTGCCTTACCTGCCAAGAGCCGCACATGAGATGCTGGACAGCCGTTTCTCAGGAAAACATCTCGAAGCTCATCAAACATTTCATGCTGAACTCTAATTGGTTCTTACAGTGCAGAATCACGTATCCACGTTGTGTTTACAGTTCAACAGGATGATTGTGATGATTCTCAAACTGGGGACGTAGTGGTTGATTATAACTTTGCTCTGATCTACAACTTTTGATTTATGTTCTTTTTACGTTCTTTTTCGGATGAAGAGTATCCCGTTGCAGCACTTACAAAACACTGATACCTTTTTTCATACAGTAAAGTCTTAGAGACCATAAAGAGAGAGAGGGGATTTTTTTTTATTCTGGATGCCATTTTATAGATGTTTCCAAATGTTTCTCCATACAAGCAGTTTAGAGGAGTGAGCTTTCCCAGCTGGAGATTTAAAGGACTCGATCCAGCAAGACCCGCACGTAATTGCGGTGAAGCTTTTGTTCCAAACTGTGTGGGCTTGAAGTCAATGCTCAGCAGAGGTGAGTGTATCAGCGGAAAACCTGGGTGGTACTCTGAGAGGGAAGAGGAGTGCTTGTTTAGCATGAATTCCATTAGTTATTGACTCTTCTCTCTCTTGAAGTATCACATGCAGGATAGCATTATCATCCCATGCATAAATAAGAGGCTGAAAGCGAACCCCGAAGAGGCATCTGCTTACATTGGCAATGAGTACGAGACAGAACAGAGAGGTTCAGCAGCGGGTCAGCCACGATAGGAGCTTTGAAAAGCAGGCTGAACTTAAGCATCTGTTGGGAGTGAAGAATCATTTCCCCTTAATACATGATTTCATGGTGTCTGATGTGAAAGGAGGCTAATGTTTGGTTTTCTTTGATTGATCAACATGGAGAGGTGGTCTTCTTCTGGATGCAGTGTCCTCGACTGAGACCTAATTGACCTCCACGCAAACTCCCCCTCACACTGACTCCAGTGTCAAGAGAGAGACAAAGACATACTCTTTGCAATCTTTTTTCATTAGACACTAAAAAGAATAAGGGTTCCCGAAAGGTTCCCGGTTATGGGGTGTGTGCTGTGTTTTTTACTGCGCTCAGAGAGTTTTTGAAGCGCAAAAGATTAATGGAACTTTTACATGTTTTTTTTTTCTCTTGGTTTTTGCTAAAAGATAAACAGCTGATAACTGCGATCGCACCTACAGTTTGTTTTCTTTGGTCTGAACCAGAGTGGAAAAGTTGACTGTTATATTTTTGTATTTGGTTCATTGAGGTTCACACTGTCCAGTTACAAGTGAACCAGGGTTTGTAAATTGATTGGACAATTTTAGTAACCTGTCATCCTGCGACATTAGAGACTTTGATGGACTTGTCTGCTCTTCTCTGGTGTTCATACCAGTTAAGAACACATGAAGAAACATCTGAACATGAGCATCAGTCCAGGCTGCAGTTTGCCCTTGCTTCATTTTATTTTTGCCAGGCTTTCCAAGCATGATGTCAACATCCATCTCCTTATAGGCTACCCATAATCCCTTGCGTTTTGGGATTGTCTCCTGTAGTTGGTTCAGATTACGTTCTCACTGCTAAAGAACCGCACCGCAGTTTTCTTGGAAGAAGACTGAGACGCATTTTTAGGCGTCACTAGATCTCTTCTACATGGAACCGACAAGCACCGATAACTATTTTCCTACTGCGATAAACAACACATATCTCTAGAGTGTAGGTAATGCTCCTTTCAAAGCTTGTTAACTCCCGGATGATATGATATTACACCTCTGAATAAGTCTACAAAGGTAAAACAGCGATCCAATCTCACTCTAAATCGTTCACAAAAAACTAGATAAAGTCCTCTTGCTGCAATCTCATTTGCCAGAAAAGGTTCTTTCAGACAGAATATCTAGGGAAAGCCGCTCCACCGAAGTAAGTACACCTTTAGGACCCTTACTTTTTTAATGACCACATCATTAAATCATTTACATCACCCAAAACAACCTGATGTACAATTCTGTAGGGACAGTCATTGGAAATCATTGAGGTTTTCCCCCACATGTTGGATGGAAATTGCAATTAAGTCATTTTTGGCATCTTAATGGCCCAATGACATCAGCAGTGACCAAGGAAAACATTCAAACTTGAGAAGAAGTTATGGCTTGTTATTGTAACCTTCCACGCCTGAGACTAGTAATTATAAATTGGAATTAGATGAATCAGAGCATGTAGTAAAAACTGAACAGAACCCACAATAGAGAACAAAAGAGTCTTGAATTGAAAAGGCTAAATGCATTCAAAGTGTGTGGGAGAAGACGAAGAGTATCGCTGGGTGTTGAGGTTTTTAACCTAGAGGCGTCAAAGGATGTCCTCAGATCAGCCAAAACTATTCTTCATGTTGCCTGGGAATGCTAGCTTTAAACCTCATTATAATTATGGCCTGTTGGTTAGAGAGACCAGCCTTTAACCGAAATGTCACAGGTTTGATTCCCACAGCCAAAATGTCCATAGCTGTTACAGTGAGCAAGGCACCGAACTCCGAGATAGATAAATAGATAGATAGAGAGAGAGAGATACAATTCCCTGAATGTCAATAAAGGGTTAATCTGTGGGCTGAAAGAGCGGTGAGATATTGTTTCCATTTCTGGAGATGTTGGTTGGTCTGATCAAAACAACGGGTAAGACGCGGCTGGGAAAGAACCGTGATCCAACCTGTTTTTTCAGTCTCGTTTCTGTATTCAAAAGTGACTTCATAACCCAAACCAGACAGAGCAGACAGACTGCCCTTCATGAGCGTCATCATTCAGTACAATTGGAAAATGAAACCTTTTAGACCAACGTGTGAAGCTAATTCTGGCGAGAGCGCTACTTTCCCTCGCTCTGCTTCTAATTTTAGACACCAATCTAAATCAATCAAGGCCTAATTTAATTGGCAGCTACCAGCGATGTGAAAGAGCCAATTATATGAGTCAACAGAAATAATTGCTGATGTTGATGAGTTGATGAATATGACATTTTTTTGCGGTGTTGACAGTTTTCTGATAGGGATCAAAATCAGTGCTGCGATGCGTATCAGGATCATCTCTCACCACTGCAACATCAGTCAACTTTTTCAGCATCGCCTGGTTCTTGCAACTGAGATAACATGCGATGCAGCGCTCTTTGTGTTTCCAAACAAAAGCAGATGTAGATCCTGTGCAAGAGAGAAAAGCAAATATTTATCCACCAGCTTTAATTAGGGCAGCAATTTCACTATGAAATTAAGCATCTCCATCATAACTCAAGCAAACATTACTCTAATGCTGAAGTCCTGAAAGTGTGCACCCAGTACACAAAAAAATGGAGAAAATGGAAGAAAGTAATGATGTAAAAATAGCAACAATGTGGAAGCAATTTATGCTAATTAGGCTTTTATTTATGGTCCAATAATTGGGCACATTTGAATTGTTGATGATGTTTTTTCTCTTTATTTTTCTCTCCCTGTGCTCCCCCATTGCTCCCTCTCAGAGAAGATCAAAGCATATCCACTTGAATAGATGTTAATGGTGCATGGCTGTCGTCTTAGTCCTGAGTGGTTCAGATCTCTCCAGTGAAAGAAAAACAGCCAATCAGGGGTCTACGTGGACACAATTAGCACAATTTATGTGTGCCTTTCACGACGCTACTCCCGTTTAACCCGCAAGAGGGGCTTAGCATTCATTCCCCTCACTATGATTTTCATAACCTTTACCTCTTTTGCCTTTTCATTGCATTGGATCAAATTGTTGGCAATTGCGGTCGAGGCACTCACATTGTCAGTGAGAGTTAAGTGTATGATACGGTAGCGCTGCTGTATGATATGATGAACTGTGTGATAAATGTTGGCATGGAAAACATGCACTTGAGAAATGACACGCAACAGCCATCGCATGCAACTTCATCCCTCAAAACGTCCCACTGCTCGGCCCACCCACAGAAATTTTCCCTTCAAAAACAGGGAAGCAAATCAATTATTTTTGTGTGTTGCTTTACATCGCCGTTGCCCGAGGCATTGCTTTTACAGGCCTCCTCACTCCTGAATTTGAATGAGCCAAAGTGGTGCAGCCCAGACTGAGTGGAGGAAACAAGGTGCATTATGTAGGTGGGAGGTAACCGCGCCATTGAGAGACAATTAGCATGAAGCCCAGACCTTTGGAAATAGCACTGAGGCTGCCGAGAGCAGGCCTGACAGAATGAAAAGATTAAGACTTGAGAAAAGATAGTGGGGCATGGGAAAATCCAAAGGGAACCGGGCGACTGAAGTAGCCAATGAGCAAAGGGGGACAATTAGGCAATGTGAAAATTGATGTGCCCTTACCAGCTGCCAAGTGTGCATGCATTCTCCCATACCAAAAGAGAGGAATTTATTTGTACGTGACTTTTGTTTCCCTCTGCGTATACATGCAGGCCTGTCAAAGGAGTGAAAGACTGACGAAGTGGAGGCTATTGCAAACTATTCAACTACTAAATTCTACCAGGTGTTAGCGAAACTCAGGATCTGTTATTGCATCGTTGCTAAATGGCTGTCATGTGCCAATACAAGGTTGTGCTAATGGTTATAATGAGAGCAGCCATCCTACGTTGTATTTTCTTTCTGGGTCAAATTCCAGTCCGGTGGGGCAGATATATTTGATCTGTATGGTTTCCATAGTATAGTCATGGGCACGGCTCCATCTACACACTGCCAACTCTCAACCCACCCGGTACAGCCAATTTCAAATTTAGGAAATAGATTATCCACGCTGGTGTTGTGGATTGTGACATTCATCCTATGCCATTTCCTACAGGCATCATGAGTAATAACCATCCAGGGGTACTACTGGAGGGTCTCGGTAGTATGGCCAGGAAAACAAGCACACAAGAGTGAGGGTCAAAAAGGAACTTGAGCAGTTGGATGTGTGTGTATTTGTGTGTGTGTAAGTGTGGCTAGAGTTGTGTTTAAGTGC
>CABFOQ010003097.1:256-10810 GCA_900660455.1 Gephyroberyx darwinii | reverse complement strand
ATTTCTCATCCACACATGGATGCTCACTGTCATGTACAAGCATGTGCGCACACACACACACACACACACACACAGTCTAAACGCACTGCAAATTCAAGAGCCTGACCTTTACGTCAGAGCACGATAAGGACAATCAGGATGTCAGATTTATCGTGTCTCCCTGCGGCGATGCTGCTGTCACACCGCAGCGGCTCGTTCTGGCGGCAAGAGGTCAAAGGTCAAAGGCTTTGGTGAAGGCTGGGCAAAGTTCCTGAAAACACACGCCGACCACAGCCTGGCCTTTTCCTCTGGAGTGAGCTACACAGCCCGCCCACCGCGGGGAAAGACAAGGGGGGTATTTCACACAGCAGGATGTTATGAAATATGTTGAGAATCATCACCGTGCCTGACTGAAGCACATTCCTAAACCTCAAGTCAGTATCACCAGGATAAAGCAGAATCTGACAGCATAGAGGATACAGAATAAAGACCGAGACCGGTGCTGATAAATACATCTGATCCGTTGTACTCGTACTACACAGCAAGCGTTTACTGCTGGAAGCTTTCATTGGGCGTCTCAGTCCAGAAGCCAAGACCCTGGCAGCGCTTCTGTAAAGTAAACCTCCTACGATGCGTTCATCCCTGATATTTGGGGTAATCCTGGCCGCTGTCTAGGCCTGATGTGAGTGTGACAGACAGCAGTCTAGTGCAGCTAGAGCCACAACAGCATCCAGAGAGAACAGGAGCTGACCACTGATCAGGGCCGAAGCCTCAAGAACAATACAGAAATACGAAAGACATTCCCAAAATGGACATTTCAAAATCAGTTCCTTACATTTCCTAGTGAAAAAATTTTGACTTTCTGGGATTTTTCCTGACTGGAGACGAAGGCTTGACACCTTTTTGCGTGTTCAACCACACCAAAGATCACTTCACCCCCTTTGCTGCAACAATCGATGTCACGCTCTCTCAGGCGGGAGCTGCTATCACCCTCTCCACCCCCTTTTCCATCTTTCTGGTAACAACAATCACAGTAATGAGGTCATTTCCACCAATCAGCATCCGTCGAGCCAGCTTAGCCCTGCAGGGGGTTTCCCAGTCTGATTATCAGGGGTGTGGTGTTACATGACACACACCACCATCATTAGACCCACGGATCACTTAATGCACCTCTAATTACTAGGAATAGCCCCCAAGAGAATGCCCTTAAAATGATACACACTTGTGCACACACACACACACATGTACACACACACACACACACACAAGTGTGAGGCAGCATCTCATCAGACAAAACATCAACGCCATTCCCTTCCTAACCTCACATTTGGAAAAAAAACGTCCAATTACAGCTGCAACTCAGCTTACACACATTGTGTACACACACACACTCACACACACACACACACACACACACACACACACACACACACACACACAAACATGGACAACACATTGCCATGCAGACACAGAGGAGATAATCGTATGTTGGCCCCAGACGGTGATGTATAATGCATGTGGAGCCTGTTGCCCTGCAGACCGGGGGGGATCAGACGCTCTGCTCTCTCTGGGAGTGTGTGTGTGTGTGTGAGAGTGTGTGTGTGTTAACTGCACATCCACAGTCAGAGATCCGTGACTGACAGGCTTTGTTGCCTGGCTGCTCGGCTGCATAGGCAACCCCCCAGACTCACATCTGCATGTGTGTGTGTGTGCATATATGTCCATAGGCTTGAATCAGGCCCATAGAAGCGATAGAAGTGAGAGAGACGACTCGGTTGCGGCTGACAGACGTCAATCGTCACCCGACCGGGTTTTAGATGAAAGACCAGACTGCCATCTTTCAACCTGCGGCATAAAAGGTACAGAGTGTCTGAGCTCAGTACTCGGGCCGTCATTGTGCACGATCCCTAGGGCTTGTGCGTCTTGTGCTACTTCAAAAGCATCCGCCTCTCCATATCTGGGTATCTCCTGAATGCATTATATCGTTCCCCTCGATGCACACCTGTCACATGTCAGCGCGAAAACAGCCACGCGCTCTGAACACAAAGAGGGCCGGCCTACAGCGTACACACTACAACAACAGAAATGAAAAAGAGATAAGCAGGAACAAAAGATAACGGAGCAACAATTTCACGAGCCAATCTAGTCCAGTCAGTCTAGTCTTCAGAAACAGGAGCAGGGCGGCGACACGCGAAGCAGGAACTCATTTTGGGGGCGGGGCATGTAAAGCAGGATTACCAGCTTCAAATGAATGGGACGTCATCTATCTTTCCATCATCAATAAATCATCCAGCTGGGTGCTTGTTTCTGCAGAAAACAAAGGGCAAGTGTTCCTGAGAGTCAGGAGTTAACAGTGATGGAGGCTCATAGATGGAGCTCGTTTTCGGAGCAAGCTCTTTCGTCAGGGCACGGCTTGATAGAAGGGATCACATTACTGTCCTGACTCCCCCCCCCTTTGCTATTGGCTGTAGTTCACCGAGCAACCCTTCAGCGATCCTGCAGAAAAGAAAAACTTCTGCTTCGAGTCCAGCTCCCACAACACCGATCCATTTGGCTTCTCCACACATTCCACCACCCAGTTCACCAGCAGCACCTGCTACAACTGGGCACGCAGCCCGGACACACACACACACACACACACATACAGCTCATATGTGCACAAAACACACACGTAACTACGCTGTGCTTCCTTCTCATTCTCTCTCTCCCACATAAACGGTGAAGTGTCAGTGCCCGCTGCGCCGAGCTCGGCTGCCAAGACTGGCAGTGCCTGGGTGAGCATCACCCCATCTGTCTCCCTGGCAACGGACCAGCGAGAGACGGGGAGGGAAGGAAGGGGTCGACACCTTCTAATCTCTTAATCATTATGAATTATCCTTACATGACGAGGATCAGCGCTGCAGGGAGCCGGGCTGAGGGAGAATGACAACATTGTGTGTGTGTGTGTGTGTGTGTGTGTGTGTGTGTGTGTGTGTGAGAGAGAGAGACAATGGTCCAGTGTCCCATTGCCCAGATTAAGCTGGCTCTGCTGGCCCTATTCAGCGCTCTATTGGCCGGCTGCAGGACTCTAGCGTGGTGATGTCATCACTCTGTCATGCTGTCAAACGCTGCTTTGTCCCTTTATTCACATAAGACAAGGAGGAGAGCGAGAGAGGGAGAAGGAGGAGAAGAGAGGCTTAGGAAGGAGGCGTTGATGGTGGTGACTCATTTTCATTCAGGCACATGCTGTGGTTGTCCCCTGGGGTCCTTCTATCTATGGAGACTTTTCTGCCCCTGCTTCGTGACTCACCGTCACCTCACTGTGTGGCGAGCAGATTAGCAGCGGTTTGTTTATCTGCACCTTGTTACAAGCTCGGCTGCTAACTGACTGACGAAAGCACCAACAGGCAGATAGCCCACGCTGAACCCAACCAACCAATAAGTTTGCCAGCATGTAAGGGCGCTCTCTGTGCTGCGTCTGAATCCGCACCGAACGAACCTGAAGGAAGAATCGTTTACAGATGGAGCGCAAAAAGATGACATCTTTGCACAGAGGGATTTGGAGAGGGGAAAAAAAAAAAAGCATCCCCGAAAGTCCTTTTATCCCCGGTAATCTGGCTTCACCGCGGTGGCACGAGTCCAGCATTCTTTACCCGTGACACAAGCGTGTCAGCGGGCCCGGCCGGTTGGAAACGAAAGGGGAGGAGACAGACGAGTGGAAGGGAAAATAGAGAGAGAGACATATTTGACAGATAACACACAAACGAGAGAGTTTGGACGCTGAAAAAGAAAATATGTGTGTGAATATTAGAAACTTCACGAAGCACCATTCAACAGGTGTACCACTATGTGCTGTCCAGTGTGACTATAGTATACACGGCTTCAAAGGGTTATAAATAGACTTTATTACTATGGAGCCGTGGGACTCCAGCTAATCCTCAAGGGAGAGTTTTCTTAATGTGGAGACTGAATGTCAGGTCTTCAGGAAGTTGCTATGTATGTGCTTGTGTGTGTGTATCAGCCGACACCAGCTGTTCTCATGGCAGCTGCGTGGCAATAACAAGGTGATAACGGCGACGCCCCTGATGAGTCATCTCAGCCTTTAAGGCCTCATCTGGCCGAGCTGCCTTCATGCCGCTTTGTGACAGTTCGCCCGGGTCCGTCCAGATGTTTGCAGAAGAAAAATAAATCAAAAGCGTCTGAGCGTCTCTCGTCTGAGGAAACAGAGGATGAGCGGATAGAGAATACGAGGCAACGCGCGAAAGAGATTTAACGCCACGGGGGGGGGAAGACGGCGAGAGAAGACGAGCGGAGGCGGAAGGGACAGCAACTGTGGATAACTTGTGAAACAGAGAGGGACAGGCTGAGCCTCGGAGCGATGCCGAGAAGAAAAGAGGGAAGAGAAAAAAAAGAGACAAAGTGACAGCGCCGCGCGAGAGAACGTCAGACCGACACAAAGAAAAGGGCATGTGGGAGAGACGGAATCGATGTGAGGCGTACAAACAAGACCGCGAGAAAGAGAAACAGTGGGGGGGAAGGAAGAGGAGGGGAGCGGACAGCGGCGGAGTCGGCCCAGCTGTTGTTTCGTCACTCAGGAGGCCAGAAACAGAGATGCTCTTTCAAAGCTCGGTAGTCGCTGGATTACTAGGTGGGGAAAGTGAATGAGGGACGCCGTGTTGCCCTTCAACACGGCATTTAACCCCCAACTGCTCCCATGAACCACACATGAACCAGAACCACATAATACGAAGCAGGATGGATACATGAAGTAATAATCTGCAGCTTTCATATGAATTTATGACGTTTTGCTACTCTCTATCATCAACTGATATAACACAACGGTGATCCGACCTATAGCCCGTTTGTGAAACACCCGCTGATGATCTTACGCACAGGAAGTGATGCGTTTTTTTACGTTTTCGGTTCGTTCGGAAGAAATAGAAGAACTGGGTAGTTGAGCGTGAGCAGCGATAGCCACCGTGAGCTGAGCAGACAAAGAATAGAGCGCCACCTACAGGAACTTCACACCACAACAATGAGGCTGAGCACCAAAGTTAAAAAAAGAAAGGATCTCACAGATTAAAACAAGCAATAATAAAAAAAATAAGCAGCATGCCATGTTGTTTTCTCGGCGGTTTCCGTGCAGTCGGAAAGCTGTTTATTGGCAACAACAACCAGTGAGTTTTTCCACGGCGCTGCATTTTTAAGGATGCCCGCAGCTGGGTCGCCTGGTCTGGGGTAAACAGCAGAGCGCTCACTTCTCCTAAACCTCCGGGGCCACTCCCTTCGCTGCCCGGCAATCACACGACCTCAAAATAACCTAAGTCCTAACATCCAACCGCAGAATGAAAACCTCTCCATTCCTGTCCATCTCTCCTCTGTACGTGCGGAAACAAAACACGACTCCCGAGGCGTAAAACAGAAAGGTAATATTAACTGAAGGGATGGCCCTCGAGGTTTATTTTATTTCCCTCTCTCTGGTTTTCAAATAAATGGACGCCCTGGGTCAACACCAGAGGAGAAAACTAGGAGGAAGAAAGAGAGAGAAATGAAGCCTGTTGTAAAATTCCTTGACTTGTCCATGATTTTCCATCAGCGAAAGATTTTAGTTTCTGGTTTGTCGTCGTTGTTTTTCAGCTCAGAAAAGCTCTAAAGGGGTAAACAGTCTTCTCTGCTGTGGAGAAAAACAGCTGCAAACCTTCATCTGATGCAATGAATATGTGAAACAAGTCAAATGCATTTTGGTGCGTGTGACCCATTTGTAAATTCCCATGATATTCCCAGACTTCCCGAGAGGATTTATCAAATTCCCAGCCTGAAATACACCTCTCGAAATGGCACCAAGACCAGTGGGAAGCCTGTGAAAGATCCCTCTTAATGCAACAACGAGAAAATACAAGAAGCGTGCTTGTGTTTATGTGTTGAAGGTTGGCCATATTGTGTGTGTGTGTGTGTGTGTGTGTGTGTGTGTGTGTGTGTGTGTGTGCTTTCGAGCCTGGCCAGCAGACAGGCAACATGAATGACTACATATAATCAGAGACAATGGGAGTAGGTTGATTGGGGGGTTGCAGGGAGGTTGGGTGCTCTTCCTTGGCTCATCTACCCCCTGCAGCCAAATAATTTGTCTTGCTAAAATGCCCTCCTGTCTCCATGGCAACCCCTACGCATCCTGCAAAGATGTGGAAAAGGCTAAAGGCCCTTGTTAATGGAGGTTACATCATCCCATTTGAACCCATACGCCTGTTAATTGCATTGCCTCCAAGCGGGCCCCACAGCTTATCACATAGGGGTACCTGAGTGGGTGGGAGGGGCTGACAGAGTTTGATTGACAAGCGACAGACAATACCGGGCTCAACCCCTCCTGCTCCTCCTCATATAAAAGCCATGGGGACAGTGATGGGGCCCCAAGGTTTAGGGATGGTTACTTAGGAAAGAAAATGGGAAAAAAAGGCCTTAAAAAAAGGGGGGGGTCAGAGAGATAAACAGAGCGAGAGAGTGAAAGAAAGAGTAAGAGCTACAGACCGAGACAAAGATGTTTGTTGAAATGCCCCCCCGAAGGGCGAGAGGGACATTGAGGACGGTTGCATAAGCCACTTCAGCCTCAGGTCCGTACTGTGTCCTTCAACCGGGAGGGACGACAGAATGCGAACGGACAGATAGGAAGAAAAAAACGAGACACTGGGAGGGAGGGATGTCCTTTTATCCCACACATTCCACGTGAGTGAAAGCTGAAGATGACAAGAAACAAGAAACAGACGAGGGGGGCGACGAAAACGAACTGCGCACGGCCAGAAATGACGAGCCACTAGTGTGTGTTAGAGCGGATACAGCTGTTACGACCTCAACATCACACCCCCCCCGGGGGGACAAAAACAACCCCCCCGAGACATTCCACCAATCCGGGAAACCGCGAGCACGAACGTGTGTGTTTTTACATGCGTGTGTGTGTACGTGCATGAACACACATCTGCGCGGCTTTCGTCGGAGCGCGGCGAAGCGACTCGCGGCTTCATGCAAAATATCCGATCTGCAATCATCTGTGGAGCTGGAAGCCGGCGTCCTACGCGCCCTCTCTCTCTCTGACGCTTTGCATGCAGCAGATCGCGATAGATGAGACGCGAGCAGCTGCGAGCGCCAGACAAAGCCACAGAGGAGAAAACAAAAGAGTTTGATTCCAAAAAGAGATATCCGCCATGAAAAGAGCGACGCCTCCTCTCACAAAAGTGATTGATGGCACAAAAAGAAACTGTTGCATTTTGGGGTTTTTTGTTTTTTTTTACCAGGGTATTCGGCAGCTTGAGCCCCGAAAATGAAAACACAGATTCGAACTTTATGGATGGGCAGCGTTTCATATCAGAACAGGAGATGGACTGAAACCTGTTGCAATTCATGACTTGTCGCTCATCCCCTCATGCCAGATAGAGCTGTAAAATAACACCGCTGGGTTGCTCCATCATAACCCCACTGGCAGCCTCCATCCATCACTGGAGCTCAGCGTTCCCGCAAGCCTGTCAGATCTCAGGAGCCAGCCCATCCATATATATTAGCACATATTAGCATCCTTTGCTGTCTCTCTCTACTTGGTGTCTTAAAGGGAAAATCCACCCTCGGATACTCTTAAGAGACTGTTATATATCATCAATCTGTGATTTGTAATGCAATCCAAGTGTTGTAATTTACTTTTTCGTGTCGCCACCAAGAGAACGGGCGTGAAGCCGCAACGTTCAGCTGTCAGTTTACGTGTAGGTGGAGAGAGTGATCGTGATAGCGATAGCAGAGCGAGACGTTAAGAAGAATCACTGATTACTCAAAACACAACACGTCTTGTGGCTGCATTGCATTCTGGTCTATCTCGGCTACTGCATTGCATTCTGGTCTATCTCCTGTCGGTGGACAAATTGGTCTCTCTCCTCTCCTCCAATGGATTTCTCCTGTATGATTGTTGATCGTCGGCATAGAAAGAAGCCCTTGCTCTTTGATTTTAGATTGTAGCTGCAAGAATATGAAAAATACATCACCCAACAACAATGTGGACATACAACTTCCTAACCTTGTGACTTGTGCTAGTTGACTATTCTAGTGCTCTGCCGCAATATTCACCAGAAACCGGACAACCCTTTACAATGATATAACTTTAAAATGAAACAAAAAGAAACGAGCCTAAACCAGGACCGGTGATGCGATGCGCCTGGGTACTGCTGATGTTGTCGTTTATGTCCCGGCTGAAGCGTGGCGGTGTCGGACATGGCGAAGCGACTCTTATAACAAGCTCAGTCAACAGCAGCAAACGGATGCAAACGGAGCGAAGAGGAGCTCGGCGAGGACGTGGCAAAGGGGATTATTTGGTGATTATTCCCTGGTGGGGAAAATTAGGCTTTTACAGGGATTGTGAGTTGTGTGATTCATTCATCCAATAATACTGCTGACTGATGTTACAGTGCTCTGGAAATCTTTAAGGGATTAGATTGGATTACCTCAGAAAATACAAAATAAAAGGTTTTCCTCCAGCTTTCGGCAGTCTGGGGACTAGTTGCTTGAGAGACACTATAGTTTGGTTTATCAATATAATCATTTGTTTTGACTGTATAACAGTGAAGAAAGTCACGTGGGTAGGATGCAGGATAAATGCTTGGGGTCAATTTTGTTTTATGTAACTCAATAGAGGGTGAAGGGACAGCAGCTGATGTTGTGGACTTCAATCAAACGTAACGCCTCTAAGGTTTCATTCAAGTTGGCTCCTTCTCTCTTCAAGGACAAACTTAAGAAATCCTTTGAGCGATGAGCAAGTCAAAACCGATAACTTCCTTCCTCCGTCCCTCAGGTTAGACCCCGACTCTCCCCGTGTCCTCCGTCCTGTCACGTTTACCCTCCCCGTCCACGGGGGTAAACAAGCCACGGGTTCAGAAATATTTCAGGAGTCGCTCTAATCTGCCTTGACAACTCTTAATTCCCCAATTAGATAACCTGATGCTGTTTGTAGGGGAGGAAAAAAACAGAGTGTACCAATTGGCGATGACGTGGTGTCGGGAGATTTTGGTGATTTGTTAAAACACATTCTGGGGGATTTGTGTTGAGCGGCTGGGCAAGGTGACATAACGGCGTGACGCCAATCCCTGTCCTGAGCCCTCACTTAGAACGATGCTTCATCTGTGACTCCATTGATCCAGTGATGATGTGATCATTTCAATTTAATGCAATTCAGGTTTGCAGACAGGTTTAAAATAAAAACGACTTCGTAGACCACAAAAGAAAATGCTTATTGGTGCAAGAATACAAAGTTTTTATACAGCCACCAGAGGCAACACCAATGCTCCTGTAATAATTATAGAAACTGGTTTGAACTTTTTATTATAGCACAGAAAAGTTCATGCAAACTGGTGATTCTTCACGATAACACTTTCCCATAAAGCTTTGCCTTGGATTTGTAATCTAGCCACATCATCTCCAATACAATAATCCATTTCATCACGTGACCAACCTGCAGCAGACAGTCTCAAACCGGTTCTTGTTCCCTCTTGATCTCCTCCTCCCACTCCTACCTCACCCTACCTCTCTGCATGTAATCACGTTGAGGAGATCAGTTATACTCCCTCGTCTAGTTGAAATAATTTAACAGCCATCTCTGAATTATTTTGTGGTTCTCTATCATGATTATGAGACGAGGAAACAGCTCATCAGCGGTATTGAAAGACGCCTTGATATGTAATATGTGCACCTTCATATCGGAAGCCACCCGTGTCACCGATCACCCGCAGACTGCAACACCAAAGGAGCAGGATTATGTTTTGAAACAAATCCCCGAGCCGTAGACGTGAGCGCCGTCTGTAATCTCATCTGCCAACGTGAAAAGTTGCCTTGTGCAGCTTTAATTTTCATTCCAACTGAGCACACCCTAAGCATCTAACATTTTTTACTAGTAGTACTGAAGAATACAAAGCTGTGTCCATATGTATCACAATATTCAGCAAAAAACAATTTTAAAAAATAGGATTTGTTTTGGTCAATTGGTCAATTTGCAGCCCTGCTGTAAACGAATTAGACAGATAAAACACACAGCTATCCTGCTCAGCCAAGCACGTCGTCAGTATCTCCCCATCACATCAGTTACTATCGCGGCTTCGGTCTTTGGAGGTTTACGGCTGCCGGAGTCGCTATTATTCCAGCTCTATATCAGTGCCTGTGTGTGTGTGCGGGCCACTTGGGAGCCCTTAGCCTCCACTGGGTTGTCACCAGAGGGCATCTAAAGACAGCCTGGGGATCCTCCGGCTTGGATATTTCTGCCGAAGCAGAGGGGGTTCAGGGCTAGGTGACTTCATTACACACATCACTGGTTTGATTCACAGTGTTCGCCGTCTGTCTGTAGATATCGGGTGTACGTAGTCGTAAAGGAGGTGGGAGTTATGGATAAGAATTGGGGGGGGTGAAAATGTAGCCAAGGAGAAAGAAAGAGGGATGTGGAGAAGATGCAAGAATGAATCAAAGAGAGAGACAGAGATAAGAGAGAGAGAGAGAGAGAGAGAGAGAGAGAGAAAATGATACCAAGAGACCAAACAGACAAACGGGAGATTCATCCAGTGCAATTTTGAGATGAAAAAA
>CABFOQ010003080.1:0-12543 GCA_900660455.1 Gephyroberyx darwinii | reverse complement strand
GAGGTTGAATGAAGGCCTCGTGCGCATACATCTGGCTTTGATTAGCGAGACGGATAGGGTGATGGTGAGAGGAGGGGAGACAGAGGGGCTTTTATTTTTGGCACTTTTGGGGATATAGAGTGATTGACCTATTTTTTCCTCTTCCTTTCTGAGTTTTTTTTTCTATTCACATTTCAAATCTGTTGAACAAACTTTGTTAGTGCGGTTCCTCAGCAGACAAAGCAGCAAGGAGCCGATTTAAGGCGTGGCCCATCTCGTCCATATTTTTGAGGATTTTCTTTCTCTTTGTTTCAAAGACCACAACACTGTCTGCCTCTCGCTTCTTTGCACATATATCTACTCAAATATGTTACGATTACCTGCATTAAATTGGAATCAGTAACAATCCGTTGTACAGTATCACTCCACAGCACCATTTGATTACTTTATTTTTGGATTCCTCTTGCCTCTAAAGTCTGTGAGGAAATTAATTTATTACGAAATAATGTACATAGGCAGTTTATTCAATTCTGTTTAATCATCTTCTTTTACCTCTGTAGTTTCAAAATGTCTAAAATTATGTGTTTGTCTATAATTGTGCAATCAAAATTCCTATAGCAACAAGCTACCCAGATTCCTTGTTGTTTCCTAGCAACATAAGATGGGTAAAATGGTCCAACTGGATAACCGATATTGCTGCCATTAACTAATGACCTTGAGAAAGGCAGGAAGGGGGGACCCATCACAAATTTGGCAATAACTGTAGTTTCCATGCTATCATCGTGAAACTTAATACATACAGTGTGTTGAGTACGGCTAGGGAAGCATGTTGGGGTCCTTTAGAGGCTACAAATATAAAAAAAAACATTGCATTTGTTAATCTGGCCAAACAAATTTCATCAAAATTGTATGTAGTAGTCAAAAACTTAAAGGGGCAGTAGGCAACTTCGCATTCTGGCGGCCTCAAGTGGCAGTGAGCGATAATAATCTTAATATAATATAATATTTTTTTTCTTTTTTCTTTACCCGCTTATTCTTATTCAGGGTCACGGGGTGTTGGAGCCTATCCCAGCATCCATTGGGCGGAATTCAGGGAAACACCCTGGACAGGTTGCCAGTCACAGGGCTGACACAGATATGCAACCTAGAGTCTTTGGGAAACTCCATGCAGAAATGACCAAGGCCAAGATTCAAACTTCGGACCTTTGATTAGAGGTCAAGAGTGCCAAACCTCAAGAGGAGCAATACTTCAACTGTGTGACTCACATCTTAGATCTGACCAAACCAGATTTCTCAACCCCGAGGTTTCCGAGATAAACACACCTGATGTGAACGGTCAAGAGAATTCACTTTGCATCAATTTTTACTTGAAAACGCGTCTAACTTCAATCTACAGTAATCTGTAGTCTTGTTGCAACAGCTTTTTCATTTCCGTGCTTGTGTTTAGGTCTAGGCTAGTTTATGAGATAGCCATATTTACTGCAGGCGTCCATCTTTTGCAAATGCACTGGAATGCATTTAGACACAACATTATTGTGAGATTTGATGTACACCTATAACCACTTAAACTTATAAGTAAAACTTGTAGGCTTGTATATAGTGTTTATTTTGTAAATATAAATTATTTGGTTGAGGCTTTGAATCTGTGCTGGTCAAAATACATCAAAATAACATGATTTTTAATGTCTGACGGTGTTGACACAAACCGAGTAATGACATGAAAAACATGGATTTTGTGAAAAAGTAAAACATATTTGACACGTACAATTTTTTTTCTCAAAATGGATTTGGTTTGTCCCAGGAGAATCAGTGTTTTGAAAGTTTGAAGAACTGGCATTACCCAGAATTCATTTAACTGTAGTGACATCACTAACCTGTGCTTTCCTCAGACCTAAAAATGTCTTTTTCTTTGTGTCCGGTGGTAGAGGTGGTGAAGAGGTTCAGCCATCACTGGTGAGTCCAGCTTTCTCTGGATAAAGCTCTTCTCTGTTGCAATCCCAATTTGTGAGGCTGATAAGATGGGTGTATTTTCATAATGATCCTGCCTAATGCAGCTTTAAGTTTATGGACACAGGCTATCTCATAATGGCTTCTAACTTTTTGCACTATGATTATAAAACATTGTATGAATGCCAGCACTTCTATTTTGAACATACCAAATTTCACACATGGGTTTCAAGGGTTAGGCATTGCCTAGCGGTCCTCTGATCGCCTTGTTTTGTAATGCAACCGCATGTTTAGTCTAGGGTGGATGTAAAAACAAGAGAGTCCTGAAGGAAAGACGTGAGGAGGCAGACAGCAAGCGAAAGTTGGGAAAAGAGACAAAGCTGGTGCCGGAGAGGCCTGGCGTAAGATCCTCCACTCCCTGGGAAATGTCACCGGCTCTCCGACAGCCTCTCCCCAAGGGTCTGGCTCCCAATTTGAAAAATGTGAGAGAGGGTGAGAGCAGTTCATGAAAAAAGAATGGAAGCGTTCATTATATTAGCTATTTCTAACAGTTGCAGCCACTTTGTGTTATGTGAGCATGTAGTTCAGCAGGGAAACACGTGATGTCCAGGTATAAACCATGCTGGCTGAAAACTAAACTGCCCCTTTGTGATGGCACTGGCAGGGCATCCGCAGGTCCTTGAAAAGTTTGAAAAGGTGTTGAATTTTCCTGAATCTAGTTATTAGAGGTATTATTTTCCCACTCTTAATTATAAGATAATTCTATAATGCAGAACAGGGTTAGTAGTGCAAGATGCAATATCTGCTTTACTCAACACAATTGGACTTCATGTTGCGTAATAATTAATTTCCTGTTCTTTTTCTTATCCTGACCATTTAGATTTCAGAACTTTCATTAGCTATATTCAATAAGAAATAGGTTAATTTTTATGCTCTTAAATTCAATTCCAGGTTAGGATTTAAAAAGTCTTGAATGTGGCTTTCTGAAACCTGCAGATACCCCAAATGTGCTCATGAATCAGTTTCTGGATCAGGTACTTCCTGCTTAGAAATCAAGCATTTCCTTGATGGAGCAATGAAGAATGATGTCAGCGTGACTAAAAAAAAACTGCATTTGGTCAGCTCAACCTTGCAGCTGCTTGTCATCTGCTATTTGACCAGGGGTCTGATTTGTACAATATACCATGGTCCATTGGCGCACAAAGCCCCAAAGGAAATGAAGAGAAAGAAAAAATAATAATTCACAAACTCCTCAACTGATGAAGAACCTTGTTTTAAACCTTGATTTAAACCTTGATGTTTTCAAATGGGGTTCCTTAGGATGAAACCTTATTAAATGGGGTTCTGTGTTCTGATGTGTATCTATTTTTGGGTCCATGACATGAACCACTGTTCTACAATAATATACTAAAATTTATAAACTAAATCTGTGGACTTAATGTGTTAGTTGGACACAATTATATACAGTACTGTGCAGGAGTCTTAGGCACCCTAGGTTTTTTTAATATAAATTTGGTCTTAGATGAAATGTAATATTTTTTTGATATTTAGAAACTTTTCATTTCATTCATTTTAAAAGTATCTTCACTTTCTAGATTTTTTTTACATGTGCCTAAGACCTTTGCACAGTACTGCAGATTACTTTTTTCTGTCTGAGTTTGAAATCACAAGTCAGATGTCCTGCAGAGCTTTTATTATTTCCCATGTCATACAGGTCATTAAAATACACTCATTAATGGTTACTCAGATAGTTTTTTTAGGTAGTCATTATCATTCAAAATCGAGTAAGAGTAGCCAACAGGTTTATCCATACATGAAAAAGTCAATATTACACCAACTCAAAAGCCAATAATACGTTGTAGTTAAATTTACTCAAGCCAAACAACTTGACAACAGGAGTTCAGTGGCATTATCTATGTGTTAGTGTGCTTCCCCCTTGAGGTTCAATGCTGTAATCACATGGTCAGCAGATAGCCAACTAAGACAAGAGAGAAATGAGAGAGAAAAGCTTTTAAGCCATGTGTCATTGCATTGTTGCCTATCTGAAGCATTCCTCTATATGTCAAATAATGGATGGCCAATACTGAACCTGTGTTGAAAAGCTTTTTTTCAAAACTAATTCAAGTTATTTGAAAATTTAAAAAAATTAAAATAAAATAATGCATGAGATTAAATTATAAAATACATTTAAAAAGGAATGATAAGTAAGTAAGCAATTAAATAAATAAGTATATAAATAAATTAATAGACAAACAAACAATAATACATAAATATATAAATAATACTTAAATCCCCTCTGCATTTGAAATGAGGACATTTTAAAGTTCTATCAAGATGACTTCTTTGACGAGAAGTGTAAAATGTCCCAAGACATCCAAAGATGTCTGTAACACTGCGCATGGATGTAACACCATCTGTACTTCCTGGTAACTCCCTCAAGGTTCAGTTGTCAGTCTCGTTGTGTAACCTCTTTGTGCTGACAAGGAATTATACACAGGCTTGCTCCTATAGCCCGGCAGCTTGAAAAAGAGCAAAGGGATGACCTGTATCTATGGTTTCCATTTCACACTCCCTCATGTAATATCACTGTAACACTGGGTTTACAGAGATAGAAAACATGAAAAACAAAAGTTTGACCTCCTCACGGCTGTCACAAAACAGAAGAATCGGACCACATGTTGTTTCTCCTTGCGTAGACAGGCAGCAATGAAAAAAATTATTTTTGTGACAGGAGCGGACAGGAGCGGTCAGTCACGCACTTCACGACTGAAGAACAGCTTCTACTTACAGGTCATCAGGCTACTGAACCGTTGAACTATAACTATACCTCATACACACGTCACTTTATGTACAATACTTATATGCACATGCACTTTAACCTGCACATCTGTGTCTTTAGATCATCCATGTTTACCAAACCTGCTGCTTCGCACCTAGTTTAGCCCTTAATCTGTTCCATTGCTACTTTTATTTTACTTTTTCTATTTTATCTTTTTGACTTGTTTTTTTGATTTGATTTGATGTGTACCTACCTTGTTGGAATGAGCCTCGTCCAAAACATTTCATTGTACAGTATGACTGTAAGTGATGCTGCACATTTGATAATAAATGACTTGAACTTGAACTTGAATATGAATCCAGCGTTAGAATAAACATACTGAACATATTTTAATAACAAATTATGGATGTATTTATGAGCCTGACAAGCCTGACAGACCATTTTCCAATAAACAGATTGAGTTCGGATCTCGTTTTAAGTTAAATACATGGGTATTGTTACTTTTTAACATGTAACAATTGTTATTGTTACATGTGTATTGTTACTTTTTACAGCTAATATTCACTTAAACATTGCGTGAACGTGATCAATTGCCTATGCACTTGCACATTAAGGATAGGCTA
Organism: Gephyroberyx darwinii; assembly: GCA_900660455.1. Taxonomy (NCBI): domain Eukaryota; kingdom Metazoa; phylum Chordata; class Actinopteri; order Trachichthyiformes; family Trachichthyidae; genus Gephyroberyx; species Gephyroberyx darwinii. The sequence continues at coordinate 7,215 of CABFOQ010003080.1, read as the reverse complement.
ACAAAGGCCATGAGGCTTGTGAAATAGGAAATGTTTTGAGGTTGAGTTTGGGTTTGGGTATGGGTTTGGGTTCGGGTTCGGGTAGGGTTTGGCCACCAAATTAGCAGTAGCTGTCGTGCTCGATTCGGGTTTGGCCTGAATATTATAGGTATGGGTCAGGCTAGGGCTTAAATTCCAGGCCTGTGCAGACTCTGGAACTCTAAGAGAGTCTGATTGAATTTTTGAAAGAACATGAAGCGGAGCCCAGTGGAAACAAATATGGCTTTATTCTTGAATAGCTCTCTAGACTGACTTGACAGTGCATAGAGGTAAGATGCATAGGTCTACTGTTATACTCATAATGGAATGATTATAAAGAAATACAATGTGGGACTTTAGTTTCTTGTTTTTATACTCCTGAGCCATGCTAGACCCATAGTGAAAAGGAGTTTTGGTACAGCTTTCATTCAGTTTTGGCCATCAGGGAATATACAGTCCAACTCATGCTGATTTATAATCCTGCATATCAGAAAATCAACAAAGTAGGCATGGTGCTAGGCTCCATGCTAACACTTTAGCATACACTATGTCACGTGGTAGTAGGCTCCATGCAAACACTTTAGCATACACTATGTCACGTAGTAGTAGGCTCCATGCAAACACTGTAACATACACTATGTTGAGGGATAGTAGGCTTCATGCTTACACTTTAACACTATAGCATACATAATGTCAAGTGATAGCAGGCTATATGTTAACACTTTAGCATACACTATGTCGAGTGATAGTAGCCTCCATGCTAACACTTTAGCATTCACTATGTTGAGTGATAGTAGACTTCATGCTAACACTTTACACATGGATGATTTTTGTGTCTATGTTCTCATTACTTAGCAGAACAGTTGACCAACTGTACAATCTCGTAAAAACTTGCATGTATTCCTTTAAGCATCCACACAGGCCACTATGACTAGACTCTGTGGAAATTATGGAGACGTCCTTGTTCCATGACTCAGTTGGGGCTTTCATTACTACAGTAACAACCATAACAGATATTCTGGGCCCAGGCCAGGCTGACTTGCTAGTCGCTACTGTTTAGTAAACTGGCCCTGATACTCATTCATCAAAGCTCATTTGGCGAGGGATGAGCTTTGCGTCACAAGGGAAAAAATTCACCCTGAGTACTGGAAGGTGTAGCAATGGTTAGTCTCTTGTTAGCTTCTTTCCACACTGTCTGATAGCAGCAAAGTACAGTAGTTTACCACGCATACTTTGAAAACTGGAGGTACCAAGTATCTTCAAATTGTAAATCCTACTTACAAATAGCCCCATTTGGAAATGCTGTCCCTTAAATAGATTTTTTCAAAACCCATTTGTATAAAAAGGCATTATTAGTCTTAGTATTATCGCGAGAGTTTTAGTGTCCCATGTTGGACTAAATGCTGTTTCAGAGCCTTTACTTCCCTGCCAAGAACAGATTTCTGAGAGAAACACTGACTACTTATAATAATTATTTGGCATAAAAATGGTCAAATTAAAAAAATATTACTGACTATCAGCAGCTTCAAACCAAAAATATCAGCTCAATATTTCATAATTTCAATGGACCTTATTTCGGGACTTATTTACACATATTAGCATCTCAACCTTCCCATACAGTAGGCTATACCTTATATTGGGATAGTCAGACCTGCAAAGGTTACACACAGTCCATGAATCAGAGATTATGGTTTTAGGAGACAGTTCGGGGTGATCTGGGGGGCGGTCCATACTGGTTCGTACCGGTTCAGCTCCTTAGGCAGGGCGGAGCGGCCTCGGGTGGGGTGGGAGAAGGAGGCGGGGTCAGCCGAGAAGATGACATTTGACCCTGGGCCGGTCCAAGAGAGGCCTTCCTAACTGGGCTGCGCCAACGAAAAGGAAAGGTGGGTAAACGGAGAATCGTCATACTATTTACAATAGGTAGAAAAAGTTGGAACGCACTTTCAAATTCAACTCAAATTTCTATTTTTTATTGCCTCGAGGCTCCACAGCTACTGATAAAGTAACAACTGGATGAAGTAGTAATTTAGTAAATGTCATAATTGCCAGTTAATGTCATAACTTGTTACATGTATTACCTTATCAAGCAAAAATGAATATGTTATATATTAAATTATTACATTTGTGACATTATTTTAGCTGGATCAGCTTTCAAAAGCCTAATACAGACTCTGGTTAGGGTGAGAGATGAGGTAATAACACTCCAGCTCTCACCCTTCTTGTACCCCCTTGTCCTCCTGTTGCTCCCCATCCACGGAGCTGTCCTGCTGGGTGGAGCTGTCCTCCTCCTCCCCCTCGTGCCCCACAAGGCACCGCAGACGCCAGCTCAGCTCCCCGATCTCTGACTCGCTGTTCTCCGTGGGCTCCACGACGATGGAGGGAAGACGCTCCCTCCGATAGAGCAGCTCCTCCGGACAGGAGCTGGACTCCAACTCCGTCTCTGCGTTGGAATCGGGGAAGATCTGGGTCGGAGAGATGAAGAAAAATAAAACATTGCTTGGTAATGGAAAATAGGAGCCATTGATAGTAGTGACTGACAAGATATTGTTTTATTTTTATTTTTAAATATATAGCTCTCAAATAAATGTTTGGCAATTTTTGCATCATCATTGCTGTCCATTATAGCAATGGAAACTACAAGATTAAATTTGTACTCACTTAGGCTAAAAACAAGGCAAGAGCCATAGCCAACAGACACCTGTGCAATGAAATTAATTAAAATCTTATTTTTCTTAAAACAAGTGAAAAAGTCTTTATAAATTATATATATATATCCAATCCACTCCGTTTCCAATACAAATTAATTTGTTTCTGTATAGAAGCAGATATCAATATCCTGAGCCAAGGCATAATAAGGCAGATCACTACGTTACACAAATTCTTGGATTTTACCTGGTAGGCTCTGCTCCCTCTTCTCTGAACTGGAGTCTCCTCCATGGGTGAATCTACTGGGCTGTGCACTGTGATCATACTGCGCACACACACACACACAGAATAATATATCAGTTTAATATTACTACACACTAAAGCCAAAGAGAGAGTAGCTTGCATGTCTAACAGGACTGCCGTTCAACCAACATGGGCTTTTGAAGGCCGATACCAATATATCTGTGTTTAAGTTGCCAATATTTTCCGATATTCAATATCTTTGATTTATCCATTCTTATGTCAACATATCACAGGTATTGAGTATTTCCCAAGACTGAATAAATAAAATGTGCAAAGAAAATGGAATTTCACCGCAGGTTTTACAGACAGTTCATCGTATCGGTAGTGGACACTGACTGGACGATATCTGATATTTAATAAAAGGCCGATATTGGTGTCAAAGCGTTATATCGGTCCAACCCTACACAGGACTGGGAAAACCTAAAGCTATTGAGTGGTGTAAGAAAGTGGTTCTCAGAATAGTTTTATTTCATTATAATTTCATTCACTAGAAATCATCCCAGTTGGAGAATGTAGAAGAATGACTACAGGAACAACATTTGCACTATCTGCATTATTGTTAATTATGCTTCTTGAGTCTTCTTGAGTCAATAGCTTCACATAAGTAAAAGTCTCATAAAACGTGACCTGAGATCGTGGCCTGAGATCAGGCATCGTCTCAGAGGGATTACAAATTCTAGCTCAAATCCACAGGCAGCGGCGTACTGCACGTTTAGCTCCAATCAAAGTAACTGGGTAGCCAAATTTAAAGGCATAGAGAGCAGCAGGATAGGGTACAGGGATTTCCCGGCTGCGCTAATCTGCTAAGAACTTAATGACATAACAGGCTTGAATAACAAGTGACTCGTCAACTCTCAGAATGGAGGAAGAGAGTGAAAGAAAAGAAGAAGGAGGAGGTTATGGGATGATAACGATGCAGAAACCAATGAAGAGCAGAGAACATTGGGTCTTCTTATTGGTGTTATGCTTAAGTGTATGCTAAAGTGTTAGCATGGAGCTACTATCACTCAACATAGTGTACGCTAAATTGTTAGCATGGAGCCTACTATCACTCAACATAGTATAACGTTACGCTAAATTGTTAGCATGGAGCCTACTATCACTCAACATAGTATAACGTTACGCTAAATTGTTAGCATGGAGCACCGGAGCCAACGCTCTACCGGTGACACATTGATAATTTTGATGTTAAAGTTGGTCAATTTCCTATAAATTTGGTGTAATGGAGAGTTATTTTTGCATCCACCGCTGCATCACACACTTTTGTTGTGGTTTTGCCTGGTCTTGGAGTGTGTGCTGGAGCTATGATTGACAAGATGTCTAACTTATCCCATCAAAGTAGGCTAGGTGCTGGTGTGTAATCCTACTTCCACTTTGAGATTTCAGTACATGTAGTTTGAGGTATGGGAAGCCTCTTGAGGCATTAAACTTCACCACCCAGACCTTTCTAGAAGTAAATCCAGCATCCTCATTATCCTCATAGGAGCAGACTGTATTTCGATACCATACTATAATGCAACACATGTTAACGTTACACTTTGCAATCTCCCACCGCCATGGCAATTTGAGCAGGTAAATTACATAAAATGAGAATAGAATTGTTATTTAGCCTTACAGCTTACCTGTGTGAGGCGGGAATGCAGCTCATCTCTAGTAGGACCTAAAGGCAAATGACCTAAAAGACCTAAAAAAGGAAAGGAAGTCAAAATCTTCAAAAAACAAAACAGTAAATAGGAAGGTTTTCCAAATTAAAAGTCAGGCACTCTGGACTGGGAGCAACTTTCCTTTGCTTTTTCTTTGTCCACCTTCTCACTAGGTTCAGCTTCTCTCTCATCATCACCGCGCCCTCCTCCCCTTCGTTATCCCATTCGGTGACGCACACACAACCTCACATTCAGATGGCCGGCTGTCCAAACCGACAGGCTTAGCGTCACCTTGAATTAGAAAACAAAGCCATGACATAACATGCGAGCGTGTTGCGACACGGGGCCTTCGGTGGTGCCGATTACGAGCTGAGCTGTTGTACAGATACATCACAATTTGCAGATTATTTTACATCATAACTAATGCTGGAAGCTTTCCCCAAAATAGCCCTGACTAAACTGTCAATCATTCAGCTAGGTTGTTGTGCCCACTGTAGATTATGAGATTCCTGGAAGACGCTTCCTACTAGGGCGTCAAAGAGGATTGTAGGTACAAAGTTTCCAATCAACACAATTCGAGGGCGAACACTGATATTATGGGATTAAAGCTGAATATAAATTGCCAAATTGATTTGTCTGTTTATACTTGGGATGCTCCACAGGGTCAGTGTGTAATCCAGTAAAAGGAGTAATTTTGTGTTCCAACCACTGGGAGGTGCTAGCACATTTGACGGGTTGAGTATTGTTTTCACATCCCTCATGTATTGTAATGTACTTTGCCACGAACAGGTAACAACATTAAGTGTTATATTCATTAAATTGTATAATTGATTTGGTCGGAGCTGGAATTGATCTCACAGTTGCTGAAATGTCTAGACAAAAAAATGTTTTAAAATAAAAACATTTTAACATTTTAAATTTTGGTCGATTTTTTTCATCAACACTTAATTTGGACTTAATTTGTCATTCAGTGCCCCTAAAAACGTCATGTTCACACTGAAACCAAGGGACACCAGCAGCTGGCTTTAACATTTTTAAACTCTACGTTAAATGTACAAGATATTTCTTTCACCCTTCCATGTTTCAAATATCTACTGTAGAAAAACATTATTTATTGAAATTCAAAATGTCAGCGTGGATAAATTACACCAAGAAATTCAAGCCCCTTGTTGGCAAAGCATATACCCCACTCAAGTGTCCTTGAGCAACATTCTTCTTCTTCTAGCTCTATGGGTGCTGTAGCTGACTCTGACCCCTGACCTTGCAATTATTATAATAAAATTACCGTGGATTTCTAGAAAGTAGAGTAAATCTGATATCTTAGTCATGTCTTAGTCAAGATGGGGGGTTGAGGCTAAGATTTACAGCATACACAATTTACATCCAAGTTTACTTGGCATCCATGCAGTTCACAAGTTCAGAAACCACAGGACTAGTGGCGGGACCGGAATACTGTTGGCAGGACCAGCTGAGCTATTTTCATCCAATCATCAAAGGAATAGAGACGCACCTGAACAGGTCAGAGGTGCTAGAGCTGCTCACAAGCTGTTGGTGTAAACTTGAATTAACATTCCAGCCGTCAACTCAGGTTGAGGCCAAGCCCAAAATCATTCAAAATACCTATTTCTTTTTAGGAATTTAAATCTAACACATCCTTTGCAACATTTCACAGTTTGCTGGGATCTACATTCTGGTTATTCAAGTGAAAATACCAGAAATATTAATATGTTTTGCTGATGTTCAAAAATACAGAATATTACGATCCACAAACGTACAGCGGATGCGATTTCAGTGTCTCCTATTCTTCTTCTGTTATTTGCCTATGCTGTTGTCCTGGCATGTGTCAGTGCTTGGCAGGATGAACGCACTCAGTGTCGAATGCGTGTGTTTGGCCAAATCATTCCACCGACACCGTCTGGACCACCCAAACCCCCCAGAGTATGTGGTGTTGCGTCAATACTCAATACTTCGCAGTGCCCGTATGTAAATACACAGGTGGGGAAAATGCCATATATCATAAAATACTAAATGTCTGCTTGGAATTGTAATGTAGTCCTTTAGGTGTACTCCAGTTCAGTATGTAATCTGATTACTTTCAGCCAGTACTTTTTTTTTTTTAGTACTTTACAGTAAAGTACTTTAATGGTATTATTTTTGTGTCCAAATGTGCAATGCAGTTTTTCATTTCATTTCGCCTTTCTCAACAGTATATGTAATCTCATTCATGCTTTTTTTTAAATAATAAACTTGATTTGTATACAAAACATGCAGTGCAAAGTGCTTTACATCAAAAGGAAAAAATAGAAATAAAAACAATACAACATTTAAAAAAAAAAAAAATTATGAATAATTTAAAATAAAAAATCATTTAAAATCACATTATAGTTATCACTTGTTTAGTATCCGATTACTGTATGCTGCCAGGCAATGTGCTACTCAAAAGATCTGCATGAAAACAAAAACCCACTTTCCATTAATTCACAAATACACCAGCAAACACACACAAAGTTATGTTTCCATGTGGACTAGTGGATGCTGCACTCATCCATTGACTTGACAAAAAAAATAGTCAAATTCATATACACATATAAAGTGCTGTTTTTAA